>VYZW01000129.1:40736-58058 GCA_013401315.1 Balaeniceps rex
GCACGGGAGGAGCAGAGGAAGAGCCTGCCAAAAGGCATGGGTCTGGGACACAGAGCTACGGCATGAGGGGGAAGGGAAGAGCCTTAGTGCCAAAGTTGTCCAACTCCTCCCATTATCACACTGTATTTCCAGTTTCTTACAACTCAGATGAACTCTATTTAGGCTGAACAGTCATTCAGAAGTGATTTCGGAGAGGGGGAATTTCAGAGAGAAATATGCAGCCATTTCTGACACAGAACAAGCATACATTTTTGGCCACATTGCTAAATTCTATTGACTTTTCTATGAAAGGCTGAAACATCTCCTTTACAATTTGGAAGAGAGGCTTGAAAATCTGCCTGGGAAATTAAACTGTTGGAATGCACCTCTACCATCCTCCTGCAAACTGCATAACTTTGGATGAGTTCTATGCATTTCAAAAAACAAATCCTATCTGTATCTGTAGATCACCACACTTCACAGCTACATTTCTAAAAGACACTTCCTTGTATTTAATGCATACCAGCCCAGGGCTGAACACGGCTTCCCCTGAAATTGTGGGTTTGGATTGCAGAATACCAAGTATAGTCAAGTATAAACCTAATAAAACTGGCACCTCTGTGGTTTCAATGCTTGCTCCTGCTAGGGCCAAGCACCAAAGGAAGAAGCAGCAGTATAAACAACCCACGAGCAACAAAAACTGGACACTGAGGGCCCCATGACTGGAGAAAGCAGACTGGAACAAAGATTAGAAGTGTCAGTGAAGGAGGTGCAGAAAAGATGGAGAGAAAAATTTGGAGCAAGTAGTAAGGTGTGGGGGACTCACTGAGAAAGACGACTAAAAATAGAGAAAGGAAATGGAAGTGGTAACAGAAACACATGAAACCTAATTCAGAGGATGGAAGAGATGGAAGCATGCACTGACTGTGCAAGGAAGAAGGGGCTAGAAGCACAGGGTGAAGCAAAAAAAGAGAACTATCTAAGAGTGAGAGAGTTATCTTAGAAAAAGGACTAGGCAGACTAATAGTAAGGTAGAAGAAACGGGACAAGCAAACACAATCCCGAGGCCCTGGGAAAGGAAAATGGAAATGAGGACCAATGCATGGATGAAAGCCTGGAGGCCTGTGGAGCAGGGCTCAGCTACATGGGAGAAGGTCCCGTAGAAGAGAACCAAGACCGATTGCTAAGTGATGTGGAAGTCCAAAGGGGACACTCAGACTGGCCAGACAATAAGCATGGACCAGGCGAGAAGACTGAGGGGTGGAAACTAGGACTAGCGAGAAGAATGAAACCAGAACAACGAGACAAGCTGGGAAAAGGCAGAACTTGAAAAACGACACATTAGTAGCAGTGAGCAAAAAGAAGCAAACACGCAGAAGGCACAACCTTTGAATGCTTGACCACCCTGTAGAAATGGAGTCTGGAATAAATTCCTGACCTTTACTGTTCATTTCTATTTACTGTGCTGTGCAGAAAATGGCAGTCTTACCAGCAATTATACTCTCAGCTCACTGCAGAGGTGCACGGATGGATCCAACCCAGCTAACAAATCCTTGGAGTACCAGCATTACATTACAAAGCAAATTGGGGGCGGGGGGGGGAGAGGAAGAACTATTACATAAGAACATAGGGTGTTCTTGCTCTCACATGCACAGAGTTGCTAAATTCAGACACAACTTTATGTGAGTGTGAATATCACAAACTGATAAAATTTGAGATATGAAGCACTACCTAGCTTCACCTCCTTTGTATACATATTTTAAACAGATTCAAATGCTGTGGACACATTACTGAATGATACTCATTAATAAAACTAGTTTCCAAATTGTTCAGGTAGGCTTCCTGCATGCTACTCAAGTCTTAGCCCACAGATAGAAGTACTGTCTTCTTCGTCATACTTTTCACGTCTCCCTTAGCACATAGTATTTCACTCTTTCACGTTAGAGAAACATGAGTTTATTTTCACCACATTCCTATCATCTCACACCATCTAGTAGAGGGGAGACATCAACAAATTACAGTTTAAAAAGATCCTACTAAACACATGATGCACATGAAACCCTATACTGCACAATACTTTGCTTTGTAACTTTAAATGTTCTGATAGCAGTGATTTTCCCAGCAGCTGTAAGTATTCAGCGTTTCCATGACTGATTCTAGTGTGAAGTTTGAGGCCCAGAGAATGAAGAGCATACAAAACTGACTGCATTTATAGAAAGTACGGTTTCAAAGATTTGGCTAGCACCTCTGAAAGACTTTGGCAGAGGCAGAGATAGAAGTCAGCACACAGCCCCATTAACCTGACCAACCCTTCTCTTCCTTACCCTCCCCTTCTACATTGCCTCTCTACATTTCCACAACAAATGAAACAAAGGTCTACAGACAACAGTTCCCATCACTACACAAACTGTGGGAAATGCCCAGAGCTGGCCTATATAGCACACTGAACAGTGAAGGATTCTGCATTCAGTCACATAGTTAACGCTATTGCAAAATGCACACCTGACATATGGCATTCCTTAAATCTGAGTGATTTTGGAACTGCAACAACAACCTTTGAAATGAAGACTGGTGCATACAATATTACCTGAAATAATTCTAGCATTATGGAGCTATAGGTCTATTTTGGTTTCCAGTTGATTTCAATTTATTGTTATGTCCTTAAGATCTGTAGATTTTCTCTGGAAAGTGAAATAAACCATTGGCAGTAGGTTATGACTACTTAAATCAGGTTCCTTTTTTTATTCTTTATGTGAGCCACAGACAGTGATGCAATTCATTTTTAATAATTTAAAATCATTTCCCTCCTCCTGCATTCAGAACAACCTTGTTCTTTCTTAACCCTTTCAATAACAGTACCTTTAGCCTGATCTTGGAAGGAAAAACATGGTTAAAAAAATACACTGTTTATTTGTGAGTCCCTCCTCCAAATCCCCAACACACACTCAACTTCTGAACCCACTGACTGGTCAGTATTAACCAAACACATTAAAATCATTCTAAGTTTTATGAAAATGAGAAGCTGCACAGAGAACAAAGTGAGTGCCCCCATTCAGCTCTTGGACAGACAAGGGCAATTTGGTTGTCACCCAGCAGCTGGGCTGGCCAACCTGTATGTGAGTGACTGCACAGCAGACCCAGACCTGCTTTCTGGCAGGACAAACAGGGAACATGAAGCCACCTGTGAACAAGCAGAGGATTTAAGTAAGGAGGGTTACATGGTGAGAAGCAAATGGAGGAAACGACCGGGTGAAGTTAGGGGCAGGAAGAAGCACTGCAGTGAGAGTTTCCTAGCAGACAGGCAACTTTGCTGTAGTTACTGATGTGGACAAGTAACAGGGACCTGAGAGACAACCCTGCAGACCAGCCAGGTCCACTAATGCCAGACTGCTCACGGCCCACCACGGCACCCAAGACATTATGCAGCCACCTGAGCACCCAATGCTGCAGGGATCTTGGGATTCTTCAAACATCTAAGAGACACTCTCCTCTCCTATTAATGTGTCCTAGGTGCCACCATCTGAGGCAGTTGGGCAGGACCGCCCTTTCTTTGACTAGGAAGAGGTGAATGGCAATCACCAGAGGCACAACCGGCTCAGCTACATTGCTGGGAAGCAGAGAAGTACAGCCAGCACAATCAACCTGTTTCTGCAAACTGATTCCCCTTAGTCTAAAGAACATCATGACTGCAAAGCAGACAGTGGGGAATAGACACAGGCAGAGCATCTGTCACCTTGCCTTCTTTCCACTCATTTTCCTTAAGCATCAACCATAGCAGTACCTGAGTATCATTCACTGAATATTTTACACTGATCAATCAGACACTTATCACTACAGCTTTCGTGATATTCTTTGTTGTAGAGGTGTCACATGATGACACAATGCAGTGTCACATGGAGATGTGCGTGCCAGCTCTAAACAAGCTGGTTCAACAAGGAGCAGTACAGCTGCATTAATGCAGCACTGCCCAAACTAGGTTAGCCAGCATAGGTTCCTTTGTACTGTACTAAACTGTGCCTTGCAAACATATCCTAAATGGTGAACAGTACAGAGTACAATGCCTCTTTGGTGATTACTGTATATAAATAATAAATAGGAATGCTATCCATTGATGAGCCTGATCATTTGTACCTCTAATCTTCATTTTCATCCTCCTACAACCCAGGTTCCCTGGCTTTATTAGAACATCCTGCATGCATTCAAATCTTCCTTACAACAAGCTTAATAGCCAGACATACAGCTGTCCCACTAGTCTCATATGGCAAGATCTATTCCACAGATCTCCGACTTCTACCAATAGCCAACACTGATACCGAATGAACTCTCATGAACAAAGCTATGTTTTCTTAATAACAGTTGTATAAACATAAGGTCTTCTCAGTTAAAGGGAAACCAACATCAAAAAGCAGTAAAACATGGAACCCTAAACCCTTCTTTCTTTGAAGAAACACGTTTGAAGCGAGGTGTTTCTAGTTATGGGTGAATGAAATGAGAATTCAGCTGCAACAAACGGACATCCAGTCCATATGAAAGACTAATTAGATCCATCTGAGAAGCTGTGTCTAAAACTGCTTCACATATTTCAAAGGAAAGCTCTTCTAGTCTATCTTTTGAGAAGACTACATCAAAACATTTAGTCACAGCTGACGCACATCTATCCACTACAGCAGCATTATTTTTCATAAGCCATAAAAGCTACATTAAAGTAATGTTAATAGTCTGGCTTACTTAAAAATTAAATTAAAGGAGGGGAAAAAGCAGCGAAGAAATTTAGAGTTAAGAAAGCAACTCAAAGCAGCAACGACCTTATAGTCCCCCCCTTATGCCAAAGCATGAAGAGATCCCAAAGTAGAGTGTCATACTGAATATTAAATGTGCTGAGATTTGCTCAGAGAACAGAATTAAAGATGAAACACCATTCAGGAGCTGCAGAGTTAACTATGGCTTTTGTTGTAATAAGCCAGGCTCTTAACATTACATTAGCATGCTTTTAAATGTAACTATTGCTCCTGCTGAACCAGCAGGAGGAGCTCACAACATTTTTTAATCTATTCATTCTACAAAATTTGGGGAGGGGGGTTGGGAAGTTGGAGGGGTTTTTGAGGGCAGGAAGGAATTGGTTGGGCTTTTTTCTTTCCAGTTTTGTTGGATGCAAAATCAATGGTAAAGAAAAGCATCGAAGTGACATTCATGTAAGCATTGTTTTTAGAAACTAGAAAATAATAATATGAATATTGTGGTGCAGGATCTGAAGTGTGCATGGCACACACATGAATTGAAAACAACACCCATGCCCCAAGGAGTTTTCAGTCTCACACCAAAAGACCACAGAAGGACAGGAAGGGTGGCAGGACACACTAAATGCTGTTATGCCAGAAACAAGACTTTCTGAAGAAAGGAAGTGGTATGTTATCTGTATTGTTGCAGATATTTAATTTCTATTTCAGTTTATGGTTCACTGGAATTCCTGGAATCACTGGATCATGACCCATGGCAGAACATAGTGTCCATTTTCATACCACAGGAATTCATCCTATGAAGCCACCTGTGTGGGTAAAACTCTTCATTGGGTAATTTAGAATTAATCATTGTAAAAACCTAGCTCCTTCTCTGCATGCTAAGAACTATGCTTTAAAACAATGAAGAGAAGTCTGATTCTAACACAAAGGAAATAAATATCCAAACTGACCATGGTTGCTTTTAAACTATTTTACATTTTAGCATTTCAGACCTTTCATTGCATTTTTTTTTTAAACATTTCTTGTAGGCTACATACCAGTGCCAGACCATATGTTCCTATGAGTTTTGTAGCAGAACTACAATCTCCAAAAACTGCTATAAACCAAGCTATTACACTGCTCTGACATACAGGGGAGAGCATATTTAAAACTACACAATTAATTCATTACTTTTCGTGTCATCTTTAGTTCTCAACCTTGTAGATATTTTCTCTATATACTTATGGAGTACTGTGTGAATAAACTAATCCAAGACATACAAATTCACACCAACAATCTCTCTTTACAAAGCAAATATGCACCTATTGTACCAGTCCCTTACACATACTTACTGCTAAATTGGTGTGGTATTGAAAAAAACATGCAATCCAGATACACTCTGCTTCTCTTTTTGCTTAGTACACAAGCACACCTAATACAAGTACATACAAATATTATATGAGTATACTTAATATTTACCTAAGCATTTTTACCTCTATCTCATCTAACGTGTCCCAGCATCTAAATTCTCTGAGAGACTCAATGCAGCAGAGTGGAAATGCTGGAAATACCAGAAACACTGAGTTCACAACAAGATAACTGAGGCCAAGGCCACTTTCATTTAAAAACCACAATGTCAGCAGCCACAGAAACATAGCAATTAAAGCACTTGCCCAAGGAGTCAGAACACGAGGATCAATGCTCTCCTCAGATTGAAGGGTTCAAGTGCACAGTGCTTGCCTCCCAGGAGAAACTGTCCCCACCCTATCAGGATAGGATGGGGCAGCCTCTACCCTTCCAGTAAATCTGCCACTGTACAGAAAGAAATGCAGGATCCGTAAAGCCACAGAGTCAGTCAACAAGTAGGAGCACTACTATAGCCCCATGATAACAGTAGTGCTTTGCAAGGGTGGAAATCATGGGTTCTGCTCTCGCCACGGGGCTAGCTTATGCATACCGCATTAAAATGCCATTATACAAAACACATAAGTCTTACAAACAGAAAATGCTCTGGATTTGAACCTGAATTAAAAGAGTAAAAGTAGGTACACCACCTCTAGAACAATAGATTCTATAGGTATGCAACCTATAGAACTTGGTAATGAAGAATTTTGTTTGCACAACTGCATGTGTACTGCCATGGAGAATTTGTGCGCTACTCTGCAAGTAAAATATAAACCACTTGGAAAAAGGCAGGAAAAGTTTTCTGCTTATAGCTGTAAGGATTACCTAACTGATCTGCCCCCTCCACTTGTGCCTTTACATGTGCACTTTCCCTTCATTCAAACTAATACAGGACATTGGAATAGCAGTATATTTTATTCCACACATATAACAATGTAACATATATAACATTCTGATATAAAACAATGTATATTTAAGAACTGGACTAACCAGAAAAATCTTCATCTACTGCTCCTGGGGATATGTGTTAATTTGTATCTCTACTGGCTACCCCTCTTATTGTTTGAATTCTTACAGGTAATTGTGTTTCATCCCTATTAATACAGCCCTCATATTTCTTTTATGTGACCAATTAGTATATATTATTATGTGCCTGAAGCATACCAGAAATGTAAAATACTAGTAATAATAATTCTGGTATTTTATTGATTCTCTTAACAAGATTATTAATTTTATACTGATAGGGCTGAGCAATGTTCTACATGAACTACTGGAAAGACAAAACTTAATATGCACTGAATCATGATCCCGCTCCATTCACATTTGTGTTTAAGGAATTCAATGTGGACTAAGTTTGCTTACAGCAACTTTCTGTATCGCTGCTCTGATTTTACATTATACTATTCCTTTTTACACTTGATGCTTTGCATACTTCAGCTGCATCTAGTTTGATTTTTGGGTGATATTTCTTAAGTATTTTTTGTAAATTCTCTTCAGGGGGAAGAAAACAAAGAAAATATTTCCTGAAGTAATTTTAAAATCAACTTACCCCTCAGTCATAAAATTTACAGCAAATGAATACAGCAGATTTCTCCTAATTAAATGTTTATTGCATTTTAATTTGAAGTCAAAGCTTAATCATAACTAGATATACATGAATTCACTAACTAAATTAAAGCATACAGATAACTACTTATCTACTCTATGCTGATGATACGGGATATATTCAAATAACAATGACAGTAATGCCCTAGATTTGTATTTTTATGCTCTCATTTATATACTATACAATACGTTTTCTCTTGCAAATATTAAAAGGTACACAGGCCAATTTTCCACCCACACAGCTATCTAATAAATTCTTTACTTCTCATTAAAAAGATAGGGAAAACCCCATTGCTTTTTCCTAAAAATTATGAAAAACATTCATTAATCAATTTCTCATTGGGCTGAACAAGCTTCACAAATTTTTCAGAGACTTCATGTCTGTACTATATTTAACTGTTCTTAAATTCAAATTTATAAAGTGATCCAATATTTTGTGAAAATGGTAGCCCATTCTAGTAGCAATCTGAAAAAAGTAATTAAGCTTTCTCTAACGCCTTTTATTCAGCATTTGACCTATACAGGTCCCTCTGGAAATATATCAAATTTCCATTTGCTCAAAGTAACTTCTGAACTATTTCACCTTACGCTTTTAAAAAAAAAAAAATAAACAACTTTCATTCACCACAACTTCAATGGTAAGAAGTCACTTTATAACTGAAAACATCTGGAAATTCTTTGTCAACTGAACAGATGAGAAGATGAGGCTAAGTGGTCTGGGAAGGTATGCATCTGCTACAGAGATGAAGAACCCTAACAGAAAGGACTGTTTTCAAACATGAAAAAGGAGAATAACAACAATTACTTGCAGAGAAATCATGCAAATCAGCAACAAAGAATTCTCAAGACAGAGGATTCCTATACTATAGCAAAGAATCAGAAAATGGATTATGCCAAAAAGGTTTTCAAGAACACAGTTTATTGCATAAAATACAGCTACAAATTCCTTGTTGAACCAGTTAGGTCCTCAACCTATGCATGGAGCAACGAACTTTAAACAAAAAGAAACACGACTGTGTCTCCTAAAGTGTAATTACTTACTGCTGGTATTCATCATTTGAGCCTTTGGATTCATCCACTGCTTTTGTGAAAGCAGAGGTGTAGACAAAAATCAAGATGACCCATCCCTTTTCTACCACCTCCTCCACCACAAAGATATTAATACAAACCATTCTTTAGTTGTCTAATTAGAGCGATATTCATAACAGAAAAAGCAAACTGATTTGAAGTAAGGAGGGTGGGTTATAGCAGTGAAAAGATGGCACTAGTCACGTAATTACGTATCTTTCATTTTTTTGTTGAATGAAAATTATACAGTGGTGGATCCAATAAACTGAACTTTATTATTGGATACCTGGTCCAATGTATTTATGTTCTCCCTTGCTTAGGCCACTTACATTTTTTGCTATTATTTTTATTATACACTTGAAGTGTATTACCTACATGAAATCCATCTACATTGGAGAAGGTCGGTTCATGTCTGTCCGTGGCACCGAAGTCCTACACACACCAGTGGCTAAGGGACTGCTGACAATGCGGCTGGGGAGGGCAGCTCCCATCCAGCATACCATTAGCAAAGGCACTCCACACTGGCTGTGAGCAGCCAGGCGTAGAAATCTCCGAACAGGCAACAAAGCCACCATCACATGGATCCAGAGCATCCTTGGAGGTTGACATCTGGCTTTCAAGGGTCAGTTTAGTCCGGTGCAGGGGAACCACACAGTTACCAGGTATGCTCAATATACGTAGGTTCCCATTTGCTTTTGTCTCTCCCGCCATTTGGTACTCTGCAGAACGCTCAAGCTTTGTAAAGAACCGACTCCAACCTTCATCAGCAAAACTGGATCAAGTCTTTGTACCAATGAAATCATAAAATAAACACATTTCATAGCCAGACTGGCAATCATAAATGGCAAGACTGAAAAGATTCCTGTCTGAAATTGAACTAAACAAAAGATTCCAGAGTTTGGTGGCAGGATGCTTCTGGGCTGTTTGTTGCTGTTTTACATTAGTCTCATTTAGAGGAGGGTATTCTTCCTTCAAATTCTATTTTAGCAGGAATCTTGATTGTAAGACCTTTAACTCCATTGACAAGAGGAAAAATTTTAAGCGCAAGAAGAATACTAATCAAAGCCCAGAATCTGACCATCTGTCCTCCAAAGAACGGAATGGATATATATGACAAGCAGTTAGCTTAAAGATTCTTCTAGCAATTAATGCACAGGAAAAAGAACAAAGAAAAAAATAAATGACATTTACATGCATTTACTTGGGGAGTCCTTGGTACACAAGCAAGTAGATCTCACCAAAGTTGCTAAATTTTAATTCTCAAGTCAGATCATTAGAATCTTTTAATTGCAAAAGCGTTTGTTGTTATGTTGATAGGGTATCACCAGAAACCACTGTCTGTTACTGAAAATTCTAGTACGCTGATTTTATACAATCTTACGTATTAGAATATACATTGCTGGCTTCAGAATAACAACAGAGCTACTTCTATTTTAAAAGAAAAAAATATCAAATTAGGATTCACAAAAGTTTTTAACGCCTATTGGAAACAAGAAAACTAACATTTTTGTTTGCACTGCTTCAGGCAAACAGTATGGCTCACACTCGATCACTTGAAAGATAAGTCCTTCAGTTTGGGGAAGCAAGGCCTCTAAAGTGGCCTAAAGCCAGCTTGCATCAAGGACCTCTGTTACAAATAAAGTGGTTAAAAACAGATGGTTACAAAACTCAAAATCCTGAAAAATAAAGAGCAGCAAAGAGCAGTTAACACTGCACAATTCATTAAGATTCTCATGATAAAGGAAGAAAACCACAGATGACCCACAGACCGAGATGCTGACGAATGATCTGCTCGCAGCCAGCGGGAAGCATGGAGGAGCCTGCTGCTCGCACTCCCTGCGCAGAGAGCAAAGCACTGCACACTGTGAGGTGGTGAGGTTTCGGCTGGCGAGAGTAGAAGAGTTAAGCAAAAAAGAAAGGAGACACTGTTGGAAGAGTCCCAGTGGTAAACAAAGTAAATCAGGATGCGAACACTGCTGCTGCAATGCACAGTTTGCAGCAGGAGTAAACTTCTGAAGGGGAATGTGAAGGTGGCCCTCCCACTGGGCTATCTAACTGCACCACAGATTTAACTATCTTTGTCACAAGCCACAAGGGGACACAACCCACAAAGTCAGGAGCCCGTGTCACACCAATTTAATAGCGAAAAGTAAATGCAGAAGTTCAAAAAGTGAGGCTTATGTTTCTGACAGCAAATTTAATAAAGCAAGCTTTGAATTTCCCCTTTTTTTCCTGATGGTATGTTATACCTCCTGATCAGAAACAAGATTTCTCGTTCCTAGTCTTTGACTTTTCTTCTTTGAAGTTTTAAGGCAATTGTTTTTCCATTGTAAAGTTTTGAATAATAATTCAGAAGATTTTTGACTGTGCTATATTTACTATATTCTCTTGTCTGCAGCACAATCATGGGAGAACCCCAGCAAAAAAAAGTTATTAATAAAGAATAACATGTCCTCTACTATTTATCCAGTAACAACGAAAAATAAGCATAACTCTAAACAACCCTGGTATTCAAAAATAGCTACCTGCTTTTTACAAACCCAAGCTCAGGAGTTAATTTTAATACACGGTACCTTAAAGTTTAAGTGAGATAGACCTCTGGTCACAGTGAAATCCACCTACTGTGATTTATTTCACCAGCTACAGAATTTTCCAGATACAAATAAATAAGGAATTATCTCTCCCCAAGTATACAGGCTTGGTTAGGGTAGAATCAGAATGCAAAAGCTTCTGTCACCAATCCCTCTGGCTCAACCTTTAGGGCACACAGCCTGTCCTACCTGGCACCCTTACTTCCTCGCTGTTGCTTATGCATCCCTTCACCCATGACACTGGGGGGTGCTCAGCTCCCCAGGGGTGCTCCTGCCTCCTTACCCAGCAGTGGAAGGGAACAGCAGTAGCATACTGCAGGGACACAAGGACACGAGCAGGAACCTCCGCATTTGTTGGTTTTGTTTGAATAACAAACTGAAGGACTAGAAATCAGACTCCATATATGCCCTGTTAAACTGGGCTTACACTAGCTGTAATGCTCATACTGCTGCAAGACATCAGAACTGTTTAGCAGTCCCATTTAAACTGAGAGACAGGTTTGGACTGTGGTGTAGGTCGGAATGATTTCCTGTATGTTAAAATGATAAACCAGCAGCAATAGCATTACATGTTCAGCATCCTTTCTCAGAGTTCGTACCTCCTGAAGAAACACAGTGCAGTTTACAACTCAGCTGCTCAGCTGCCAAGTGGAATCTAGGACTGACTCATATACGAGCTTGTATGTTCAGTTACCTTCACAAGCGATAGAGGCAAAAGCATAAAAGGATGCTTAAGCCTCCTCTGTCTGTAGATTTTCATCAGTCTGATTTAAAGATGTATCTTTATTGAATTATGTAAGCAAGTATAAGCGAGAGCCTAGGTAACTAAGTGAAACTGAAGTAAATGTCTCAAAAAAAAATACATGTGCACATATGTACACAGATGCATGCCGGTGTAATTAGTTGTGCTAATCAAAACTTCCAGTTCGGGGAGGTCCAGCTATGGGAATTAAGATTTCTGAGCTCACAGCAGAAAGGGCCTATGCAACACCCACAGCAACCAGCAGCCACCCTGTGTCTTCCTTATAGCAGCAGGCAGCTCCAGATAGATAGGCAGCTGTTAGGTAGTGACGTTGCAACAAAAAGGTAGAAAGGCTGGGGGCAATGACTGCTCCTGGGAAGGGCTATCCCTGCCACACAAACCAGTGCCAGTCCAACTCTAAATTGGGCTGAAATCTGGCAGAGATGTTTTGTTGTTTGAGCAACGGGTTGTATCCAAGTTCACAGGATGGCTGTTAGGGCCATTATATAAATTTAATTTGGTAAAAAGCTTGCATGCAGACATGGGCTTCGCTCCTGAAGCACCATTCCACAAGTAGGGTGAGCATCACTGCCATGGAGCAACACTATATATTAGGTACTGAGGAAACAGTTGTTCAAGACCTCCTGGAATTCTTTCTAAAAGAAACACTACAACTAAAATGACCACCTTCTTTCATGCTTAAACTAGTACACTTGCAAGAGAAAATTTTTAAAGGTGCTGACCACAACGACTGATCTTGTCCATATCCTTTTTACAGTGCACCTATGATCACATGGAACAGAAAGTATCCCTGCTCTCTATTCATACTCTCACGTTCATCATGAATATATGTAAAATACAGTGTGATGGAGGTAAAGATAGCATTAAAAAGGATATTGGTTAGGCATCTTCTTGCCCCAGTTAGTCCAACAAAAAGATTAAAAAAAAAAGCTAGGTTTTACCTCAATTCACATAAGTAAAAATAACCACTAAAAAGGTGACCAGCTTCAACTGAAAATCATGCCTTTTACATTGAAATTTCAGTAGAGCAAAGCAAAAGTGAATCACTGAGACAATACTGTCTTCATTATATGAAATATTAATTTAAATGTCCTTTTCCAAAGAAATCTCATGATTCTGAATGCAACATAGGTATGAACATCATAGCTATAAAAAAATGTCATGGAGCAGATGTTGCAGAATTTTCTTCAATGAAGACCCAAGAAGAGTAAACAGCTGTCAGAGATAAACTAGAGGACTTCTGGGATTCCTCATAGTCCTGCTTTTCAATGATTTTTAAGAAAAACTGACTTCTTTAGACCCTTTTGAAAACTTTTGCCTAAGAGTCAACAGATACTATGCAAGTCAACTATTTTCAAAAGAAAAAAATCTCAGTTTGGTTGTGGAATTACCATTAACAGACTTAAAAAGTAGTTCTCTCTATAAATCTACCTTCTCAATACTCCAATTCAACCAGCTTGTGTCTTGGCTTTATTCTGCTGAACAGCTGAACTACTGAACACAGCATTACCATTCTTCTACTGTCACAGTCTTTCTGCCTTTCATGCTGACAACATTAAGTGCTTAAGTAATTATCTTAGAATATTTGTAAAAACAATAGTTTATACACATTCATCTGAAGTGACCTAGGCACTTCTTGAAACACTAGCATTTGACTATGACCACATACAGTTTTACCACCGAGGTGCTGAATAATTCCATTAGGATTGCACATTCAACTTGCTTGGTTCTTTGATTTGTATTTTTAATCACTAACTTAAGCTAATGTAAATTTTGTTGACATTGCCCTTATTTTCCTGCTCTCATGTATCTACAATGGAGCATAAGACCTTCTAAACAAGACACTAAACAGGGTCGTTAATTAGAAAACTGATTTAATAAACAAGTAGATATCAAAATGTTCCAGAAGCATGAGCAGAGAAAAATCTTTGTACACTAGCACTATTTAATTAACATTGAGAGTATTGTTTTGTAATTCACAGCAATGCCTACTAAAGAGAAAACAAACATCTATGTTTGGTCACTGAACAGATTAAAGAATTTCAGTAGGTGTCAAGGATAATATACATTGACTCAGTACAGTGAATTTCTTAGAAAATGAGCAGAACTTACAGAAAATGATGAGCCATCCTTTGAAACTGCAACTGGGTAAATTCCATCTCCTAGACGCACAGAGAGCTCCCAGCTCCTCCTCTTTGATTTAGCAATAGGAATTCTAAAAAAGAAACAGACAGAAGAATAATTTTTAACAGAGATTTCATGCTTCTCCCACTTTAACCAGAAGCACTTGCCTCGTAGGATGGTCATGAAGGATATAAAATATCATTAATTTATAGACACAGTTGGAGAGCATACTTGAAAAAAAATACTAAATACGTTTTTTTGTCAAATGGCATATAAGGAGAAAATACACTCTACTTTATTTCTAGATTTGCCTTGACACGCTGGGTACGCTGATAAAGTTATAGGAGGCTCTTGAATACAGCCAGCTTTTGCTGCAGAATTAGCTCAAACAGGATGAAAAGCAGATGAGAAAGTGGGTTGGCAGGAGAATAGCAACAGTGATAGCTGGAGCGTTCTTTTTAAGGGCAAAATATAATCACCATTTCTTTCATCTCATTCTCAGTAAACCTTAATTGAACGCCAATTACAGACAAAAGATTCAGCCAAACAAGTTAATACAAGTGATTTTATAATTACTATACATTTTAGAGTATCACATCCACTGAGCCCTTTCAAGCAAACTGAAAAAATAATGATATATCGTCACAGCCCACATGCAGGATTATACCTATTCCTGCAGCATTCTACAGCTGCACCAGTTATCAGGTAATACAAGAAACCAGAATCTTTTCAACTTTAGCTTAAAGAAGCACATCTGACAGCAAAGGAATGAGACCTGAGTCTCCATTCTTGGAAGCTCAGAGTGAAACAAGTAATTTTCAGCTATTTTATTTAAATGTATATTCGATTTCAGTTTCCTCATCCTAACTTCTCAAATCTCTTCCACTTTGTTGTAACAACTGGTGTGCAAAGGTACACTACAACTTTTCTGATGAGTGGTTGCCATATATTAGCATCAGCAAGCACCATGTAGCCTAAAGAGAAGGTACAAAGGTGGAGTTTAAACTCCATTAAAACAAAGACACATTACTTTGGTATAGCGTTTCTTCCACACTGACTCTTACACATGTTTAGATTCTCTGTAAGAAATCTATAGAGATAATAAATTCATCACCTTTAGGTCTCTTCTTAAGGATAATTTCTGCTATAATGTTCATCTATGGTATGTTATAGAGCTTACTACACCATTTTACTGCAGCCTTCGTAGTCTTAAAACTTGGAAACACGTATTTCTGTGTTATGCCACATGCACCCTCCTGAGGATTCAGGTGCCCAGTGAACCACATCTCCCCAAAGGGAGTGCTCAGGTTCCCTGTGGAATCAACGCGGAGAAACACCTGTAAGGCCTCCAGAGGCCACAGGAAGAGAAATTATCTGCCTAAGCCAAGGATAACACACTGACTTGCTAAGGATTTTGACAATTATTTTAAGAAGGGTGGGTTTTTAGATACCTGAAATCTAAGCAAGTACAAGTTCAGATACCTAATTAGGCAAGGAGTTTCCAAAAATTGTGCTTTGCAGTGTGCCTGAAAAGGGGAAATGGAAACATTAAATATATTAGTTAGACAAATAGATACATACTTATCATTAGTTACTTCTGGATCCAAGCCAGGTAAGGCCTACACCAGATTTCACAAAACATCCTAGCTCACCTCTAACTATCACTACCCACAAAGTTCATGAAAACAGATATTGAAAATAACCTGTTCCCATACTAATGATGCCAAGTGTTACCTTTTGCATTTAATATACAGCGACAATTGTCAAAACAACAAATCTGAGGAAATATCTATGGCTTATTGGGTGCAATGACATTTCTCAGCACCTCGTCTTGAAATTCCTGTATGTCACCAAAACATTTAGACTGGCTGATAGGAAACGTGACAGACACAGGAGTTCCTGAAGAATAGGAACAGGAATTTCCTGCACAGGTAGGAGGCAGCAAGCTGAGAGATGTTTTCATTGCACTTCCTGGTATCACAGCACCAGTAAGGAGGAACGTAGCAGGGTTTTGGCAGAGCCTGGCTAAATTCTCCATGGTACTCCACTGCAATAACCAACAGGACTTAGTGGTTTATAGCAACTTCATATTTCTTGTGTAAGAGGTAAGACCTCATCTCAAACAGAGCTTAGTAGATCCGCTTCACTGGTGGCATGAGATTCCTTATAACCTTGCTGGCATGGCCCTGCTTCATATTGCATTTGACTGGAAGTGACCTCATGAATCTGGCTGCTGGCCATCAAAGGAAAGACAGTCTTGTTCTCCAGCAGGGATTATTTTTGTTCAGTCCTGTCTTGCTGAGCTTTGTCAAGTGTATCTCCAAACAGGATGCATGCCTCTTGAAAGGCATGACTATGATCACTGCTTTGCCTGGGTTTCAAACAGCCACACAGGCATATAATTCCGCTCTCTGCAACACCAGTGGTCAGGAGGGCAAGGTCCAGAGCTGCATCTAATACCAAGTACGCGGCAACTTGCACTTCCCTCCTGGAATTGCTAGATCCATTTGCACAGGGACATTTTTCAGCTTTGCTAATCAAACACCTGTGGCTTTGTAACTGTAACCTACAGTTACACTAGCCAAGACAGATACTTACATTAGCTCATAAGAATCCTACTTTTTCTTCATGAAATCAAATTCCTTTCAAATAAATTATCTTGTAGTACTAGACTCCACATTGATGGATTCACAGGATTTTTTAATATTAGCAAGGATCACAAAGTCCAAAAGTAAGGATCAAAGTCCAAGTTTCTTGGATATGGAAAGGAAGTTGCTCAAGTCTGTGAACTGCTTTAGAAATGCAGAAGTTTCTATCCGGCTAAGAAAGGGGCTTTTTGGTGGGGTTTTTTGTTGTTGTTTCGTTTTGTGGGGTTTTTTTAAAGTGTCTGAGAAGTCCCAGTGCACGGGAAATAATCTCTTTGTGCTTGGGCAAGGTTGCTTCCTTAGTTGAGAACTCTAAGTTCTCCAAAGAGAAAACATCTGGACTTCTGAATATATTTTCCACTGGTTCATGGAAAATTCTGCAAACTTCAGGCTATTTTCAAAAATGTGTAACTTTTTGAATTCAA
>VYZW01000130.1:1719-21182 GCA_013401315.1 Balaeniceps rex
CCATCCCCTTTGTGTTAATTAATGTTGCTACAGAACACTTTGCACGTGATTTCTGCTGAATACATTAATAAAATCTATTTTCTGCTGGAGATTTCTTTTGCTTAATGAGAGAGACACGTGCATGCCTTCCCTTTTTTACCAGCCTTCTAGTGTAGGGTATTGAGGAATGCTGTGAATGTGCATGGCCCATTAGTAATTCAATGTATATAGTCAAAACCAAATGACAGTTCTGCAGAGTAAGGATTGGACTGTGCTTGGTTTTTCCCTAGGTCCACATGCCTTAGTACAGGACAGTGTATGTTCTTAACATACACTGGCACAGTCAGTCCTGTATGGAATTGAGACCAGGGAGTTCACGGTTCAGTTCAGCTGTGAATATTTGGAATTGGTTAGCATCCCATTTGGGGAGATCAGGAGGAAAAGGGCATTGTCAGAGAGACGAGAGAGAGACTCCTGTATTCTTTTCCCCCTTTTTTTTTTTTTAAAAAAAAGGCAGAAATATTCTAGTTAAAACAAAACTCAAGTCAGTAAGACATTCCAGTGAGACACATGCATGTATCAGTCTATTTTTGCTACCTATATAAGAATTTTGTAAGAGCTGCAGTTAAACTGCAGGCAATAGAGTATCTTTGTGTTACAGTTTTAACAATTAGAATTATGATTCTGCTTTAGACTCTGTGTCATTTCATTGGGGTAAATTCACTCTATCAGAGGTTATCCTGTAGATGGCTCCACAGCTGGAGCTCTCTAGGTGGGCATTCATAATATTTTCGAGCTTTTGCACATTCTTCCTTTGGATACCACCATGTGCTCTCCAGGTTCAGTGGCTGAGTAAATCGTCTGACTGGAGGCAGCCCTTTGGAAAAGCTCCATGTCTTCATAAAACACATACTTCTTCCTTTTGCAGGGACATTCCTGTAGACTTCAAGTACATAGCTGAGCCAAGTATGCATTCGATGCCAGCCGTGACTTTGTCTCCAAATGGTATGTTAACGCTTTACTGCCTTCTTAGGCCCGATTTATGTAGGCATGTCTTACTGATTATATCTCTAATGTTGCCATGTTGCATCCCCCTGCCACCCCATACTAGCCCCCCCAAATCAGTGTGTGCATTTATTCCAAGATTGGACTGGGTCTGGTTTTGATTTAAAAGTCTTAAGAAGAACAAGTATGTCAAAATGAGGGGTTATATCGGGATAGCTGTATCAATTTAAATTTAGACCTTCATGCAGACAGGGCAAAAGGACTCTTCATAGAGCTATGGTGTGCTCTTTGCTGTATTTAAAATGTTAAGAGAAACAATGGTGGGAACTGACAATGGCTGTAAAGTACTAAGCAAGTTCAGCAGTCCTTCTGGTGCCACCGTTAAAGCAGAAGCTGATGTTGTACATGATCCTGTTAATGCTGTTCCTTTCTGTTCCAAATAGAGCCCAAATAACTCTTGCATAAGAGAAATTCCAAATTATCTCAGTGTTTCTGTATGTTAATATTTCACTGGTGTTTGTTTGTCAATTAGAATCAAACTGAAGGAGGATAAAGGTTTAGTGCCTTCAGTAATCAGTGAAAGTCCTTCTAGCAGGACAAAATATCCGTTATCTGTTTTGGCCAAAATTAAATAGCTTTAGTGTCAACATTAATTAAAGTGTTGCCAGATTTACAGTTAACAGTCCCATTATGCTGAGTAGTGGCTGATCAACTTGTTGCACAGCTAACATTTTCAACCAGATATTAGCATCAAATTGTATTTGCTTTGCAGTGTAAATATTTTACTCTTAACAATAGAAGTGGGTTTCTAATATAAAAGGAAGATTCTGGAGAAAGAGATAGCTGCATTTAAAAATGTTAGTTTCCCAGGCTGGCCTGTTGCAACCCCTGTTTCTGAAATTGTACAACTTGCTGTATTCTGACCCAGCTTTTCATTCTTCCACACTGAAATACTGGATTTCTCATTCTTTTTCCAGTTCTGGCTGGCTAGCATTTGAGTATTTGATTTCTGAGATGAGACAGTAGATGATATTAGGGATGAAGTAGCCAACTTTTCAGCTTAATACATCACCTGTCACATTAACTAACATCTTGACCTACAGTAGTCCAATATCACACAAAACAAGTTCTTTTGGAGTAGTTACATTACAGACTGTGCCAGACACATCATGAATCATTTTGGAGTTAAATGAGTCCTTTAAAGAAAAGTAAATTGAAAACTTTACAGGAGCTTTTCTGCTTAGGGGCACTGATTTATGAATCTCATCAATTAAAATCTTCCTCCCAAGCTATGCAGGAAACAGACTTTTTAAGAAGTGGAAGAGGAAAATAACATGCTTAGGGTACACACTTGATTTGTTTCTTTGGGAAGCTGAAGAAAATCCTCAAATTTTAAGCTAGTAGCTGGAAGTGTGGTCAGATTTACAGTCATGTCAGCACATTTTGTTACCGCTGTTTGCGTAAAACACTGTAAAGGCAGTGACGATATGCAGAGTTCAGGACAGAAGTCTCTGTTCTATGGTGTTCTGTAGCACATCATCTTCATTGGATTCTCAGGCAGGAGTTAATGCACTGCCAAGATGCAAAATGAGATAAAGATTAGAAAAGCCTGGGGTTTTTTCTTTCACTAAAATACTTTTATTAAATTGTATTCCATTAGGACAGAGAATACTAGATATTTACAAAAAAGATTTTCAAACTCCTGAATCTACCTTAGACCTGTTTTTCCCATAAAGAGAATAACAGGTGACCATCTTAGAGTACCCACAAAACAGGTAATCAGATATATTGCAGCTAGATGGGGTTTTTTCACCTCATCTGGATTACTTGATTACGTGCACCAGCAAGCTTACTCAGTAGTTTAAAAAGTTATCAGTAAGTCAGTGGAGCTGATGCAGCACATTGTTATAACAGCCAGAGCTTTTTTAGAGTACTGAGTGCATTTTGTAGGAATAAGCATCCCAAATCCTGTCAAACATAAGGTTTTGCCTCTTGGCAGTTGTACCAGGCAGAAGCAATATCAGTTGCTACCTAGAACCCTGATACATAATGAAAATCTGGATTAAGATAGTGCAAGAAGAGTTATAAAAATCTCTTAAAACTTTCCAGTTAAGTCTGTTTCTTCAGATGCGGCACTCTGATACCACCTTTGTTTGTTGCATTTATAGGGAAGTGGTTGGCTTGCCAGTCAATGGATAACCAAATTCTGATTTTTGGCGCTCAGAACAGATTCAGATTAAACAAAAAGAAAATTTTCAAAGGTCACATGGTAGCTGGCTACGCTTGTCAAGTGGATTTTTCACCTGACATGAGGTAAGTTTTTTGTGGGAACGAGCTTCATCTTAAAACTTGCCGGCAGAGACACTAAATTTCTTTATGAATCCTCTGTGACATTCACTGATGCACAGCCATCCTATTAACTCAGCATCAGACAGAGTTCTCTAGCCAAGCAGCAGAATGGAAAGTTTGCTCTTGTCATGCAATAGGCCTAACTTACACTCAGCAGTTGCTCTGAGGAAAATTTAGAAAACAGTCCATGTAGTCCAGATTCCCTGTTCTGCAAAGATTTACACTGCTGTTAAACCATCCAGAGACTCCCCTTGTTTTCCCTCGCCCTGGTGCAGCACAGGAGGCTTCCACTTCTGACTTGCATCTGGCTCTTTTTGTGCATGGTCTGCAGCACAGGGTCTGTTCCCGCTATATGCACTTGTTTAGAATACCTGGGATTCAGACTTGCCCAGTTTTTCCAATTTGCAGGTCTGGTGTGGGTATCCTCATTTATTGTTCAGAGAACCATCTTTTTCATCCTATTTGCTTAGTAATATGCCCATACATTTACCACTGTATGTACATAAGATATTCATTACTATAAAAACTGGAGAATAACCTCAGCAAAACTGGAGGAAAAATGGAGAGAAGTGTCTATAAATTTTAGAGAAACTTCTGGCGCTTTCTCTTCTGCTGATATATTCTCTTTAGTTCCAGTAACACAGTGTATGTTATAATTGCATTGCTTAGCACATTTACCTCGCAGTTGATGAATCACCTTCTGCAGAACTTGTGCGCTTTAGAGCACAGCACGAATGCTAATTCTTTGGTAGGTACGTTTGCAGACTATCAGCCAGGAAGCTCACTGGGTGAAGCTTTTTTCCATTGCTCAATGTAAAAGTA
This sequence comes from Balaeniceps rex, assembly GCA_013401315.1. Classification (NCBI taxonomy): domain Eukaryota; kingdom Metazoa; phylum Chordata; class Aves; order Pelecaniformes; family Balaenicipitidae; genus Balaeniceps; species Balaeniceps rex. Next base: position 5,875 of record VYZW01000130.1, read on the forward strand.
TTATAATACAAGCAATCTTCACACATGATACAGCTTTTATTTTAATCCTGTTAATATAGCTATGTGATATCTGGAGATGCAGATGGAAAACTTAACATCTGGGACTGGAAGACAACAAAACTCTACAGCAGATTAAAAGCACATGATAAAGTCTGTATTGGTGCAGTGTGGCATCCACATGAAACGTCTAAAGTCATTACATGCGGCTGGGATGGTCTTATTAAACTATGGGACTAAAGAGGATGCTACGAAGATCTAAAGATGTAAGTCCTGTATACATCTGAGAGTAGAGTGAATTCTGCTGTAAGGATGGGTAGACATTTGTAATACCGCAGTTCTCAGCTAGCTGTATATATGCACTAACAAATGGGGAATGTTCAGAAGACACAACTGAAAGGATATAGTTCTAAATAGACCTCATGAGAAGCTGAGGTCATCTGAAGCATGCAGAATCAAGCGTTAGTTTGTCATGTCACTATTTGTGCAAAACACTCTTGTAAAATAAAACAATTTTAAGAAAAACTATTTTTGTGGTTCTGGCTGGCAGAGATGTGGGGAGTTAAAGGAGAAAACCAGCAATTGTGTAACTCTCTTCCCAAGGAGAAATCTTTGATATCTACTGCAATAGAGCTGGAAAAGATGCATTTGTTTACCTGGGTTTGGGTGGTATTTTGTGGTCCCCAAAATACATCTACTTTTATAGAACACAAAGCCCCTCACTAAGATCTGTTAATTCACAGTAGAAATGAAGAACTAATCAGAAGCTAGCAGTCGTCAGATAAACTGGATCAGCTGAAGACTGTATTCATAAACTCTTGGTTTCTGTCTGTCTTTAACTGTAGCATCGTGCTGATCACTGAGCTTCATCTTTGCAAGTACTCCTCAATTTCAAGATTTTACTTGTAATGGTTGTGTGCTAAGTCTTGGTTTTTTTCTCTTCCCATACACTGTTAAGTTCCATAAGCATGACATTTTAAAAAAAAAAAAAAAGGTGAATGTCTCCTGTTCAGTTTAGAATACATTGTATTATAAGCCCCATAAAGTTTTTGACAATTTAATGTATATACATGTCACACTTTTTCTCTTTAAAGAACTTATTTTAATAAATCTTTTTATAAAACGTCTGCTTATCTTCATTCAGTTCTTCTGTCTAGCAGTGTCCATATAAAATATTTCTTACCGTTTGGTATTTTAATTTGAAGTTGTACCAGTGTTCAGATAAACTCATTCTCTTGCACTGTTCGTACAAAACTAATGCAAGCTGGAAGCAAGAGAAAAAAAGCCTTTCAACTCCCTATCCACTCCCTTTTTGAGCACATAATGGAAATAAAAATATGGAACAAATTTATCCCATTGATCAGTCTTTAATTACAGTTTTGAATTACACTATATTGTTTACTATAAATGCAATCACTGCTCATCAGTTATAAACAATACCAAGGGAGTAATTGCCTTAATTGACAGCAGGATAGAAGATAAGGCACTTCTGGAGATGGCTTGGTTGTTTTGTGGGGTTTTGGTTTTTTTGGTTGATTAATAAGACAATTCTGTTTTTTCAAAGAATACTTGCTAAAGTTAGGCCCTTGTGAGTGAATGTGGAGCTTACACATTTTTAGACTTACTCCCTAAAGCTGAGCTTGAGAGTCTTTCCACTGTCCATTCATGCCGTCACATAACTGTGCCAAGTTTACGTGTTTCTGTTTACTTTCCCATCTCAGTAGCCTTGTGTACCTGCAGAACCCCGCACGCTGTTTTCACAAGTGCTGTACTGGTGGTAAGTGGGTATCGCCTAGCCTCAGACCCGGGCAAGTGCTGAGGTAGGAAATGGTAGAGCCTGGAGTGAGAGGACAGAGCCACTCCGCTATGTCCTGAGGACCATCCCCTGTGCAGGAAGAGACGAGGCTGTTCTTTTTTCTCAGCTTGTCCGGGTGTGGGTGGGAGCAAGCTGCTGCCATGTCGCAGAGGGTGAATTTCCAACGTGGTTCTTTTCACAGGGAAGGCTCGACTCCTGAGCTGGGAGCTGAGCTCTGGTGTGCACTGTGCCCCGGGTGCCGCTTCAGGAGAAAGTGGGCTGAAATAATTTAGAACAGTTTTCTTCCTTCAAATACATTTCCTAAATGTGTGCCCTGACCATTAACAGCTTATAAGTACAGGGAATTGGGGAGGAGAGGAGGAACAGAGCAGATACAAAAGCTTCTCACAGGAATGTATATTAGCTTCCATATCAGAAACATCTTTCCCAAACGCTTAAAAGCCTTTAAATCATCACACACAAAATGTTTGGCTCTGTAGTTGGTACTGTGTTTTTCCGTGTGTCACCTACCAGGCAGAATTTTACATATATATATATACACACGCACACACACGCACGTACACGCACACAAGAGTGTATATACTAAATATAAAAATAAGTGTATAAATTTTAGTAGTAATAATACTGAGTGTTGCCTTTGGGGAACAAAAATAAGAAACGTTGACTTGATAAATTCTGCTGGAGTTGATGAACTGGGATTAAATGTTTGCAACAAGCCCAGAATCAAAATTCCCCTGGAAACTTTCAGATAAAATCCTTTGTCCCTCGCAGTTGGTCACTGTGTTAATCTTTTGTGGAATTTCTCACATCTGCATTGAAGCCTGCAGGGGGAATTTTTATGAGGATAATTCCCTCTCGTCGGCTTGAGAGTTGCAAACTCCAAAGCTCACGTTGTCAGCTAGTTTGCTGTGCACGAGGATAGACAGCGCGTGTCTGCATGGTGCGAGTCTAGACTTGCCTTTCCAGCAGCCACCTGGGAAAAGATTTCTTGCTGGGCTAATTAACTCGAATCATGTCCTTCTCTTATCTTCCCAATTTCATGTTTCACCAGAAATTGGTCTGTTACAAATGTCGGTCAGAACAAGTCTAGACTGAGACCCCTAGGCTGAACTTGGCATGTGAGCAGACAGAGCCAGGGAAAAGGCAGCGTTGGGAGAAAAGGGAAGAGCATGTTTCCAGTTCCCCCAATTTATTCGCCTCTAACATTAGGCAGAGAACGCAACAGAGTGATTCAAGCCGAAAGGAGCTTCTTGGGAGGGCTGGAGGCAAGCGTGTCGCGCTGCCGGGAAGGAATACGTGCAAGCTGGAGTGCCGGGTTGCTGTCACAGCATCATAATTTTGTTCCCCGTGATCATGCATCTGTAACTTGGAGAAATGATGTGCCAGTATGTTGCCACTTTTATTAATACTGATTACTTTTACAGTGGGGGTTGTGCAGATAAGTGAACGATCTCCATCATTCTTGGTGTTCTGCCTGGGAAACTTGATAGTTCCTTTGGCCTTGTGCTTTCTTTTTCTTGGACTTTTTTATATGCGAGAGGGGGAAATATCCTACATATCCTTGTGCAACTTGCTGGTAAGAAGGCTGTCTTTCTTGAAGCAGATGGTCTTGGCATCTGTCTTGCACAGTTTATAACTGTCCCCAGTAAGATGGGGCTGCTCAGTCTTTGCTTTCATTACGAGGAACAAATATCTAAATTACTGTACATCCAGAAATGTCCGAGATTGTCTTGTAAAAAGCCAATTTTAGCAGCAGGCAGATGTTCAGTATACCGTTTAACACCGTGGTCTTTAAAGGCTGATTTAAACAGTGAGCTTTGCAGGTCTGACAGCCCAGTAACACAATGTACTTTCCTTCTTTCTACCAGCTGGTCATTACAAAATCCTGCTCCCGTTTGCTAGGAAGATTCCATATGACAAGCATCCCGCATGAGGGGGAACACGCGGAGAGTGGAGGAGGGAGGGGAGTTTTGCTTGGAAGACTTGAAACAGTTGAACCTATGCACCAGAAATACCAGTTTCCAGATAGGTTGTTCCTCTGGAGACTACTTAAGGACTTGCTACTGTAGGTTGACCTCACTAGCATACACTCAAAATGTAAGTCTCATATCTTGCAGTAAAATATGTTTTCTCTGTCAGGCTTGCTGATTAAAAAAAAACCAGACACGCCACGGCTGTCTTGCAGCACTCAGAGAAAACTGCTTGTGGCAGGGTTATGTTTACAGAAGCTCCTTGCAGAGTTTAAAGCTTTTAGAAACAAGTTGCAATGACTTTCAACGGGGCATGGACCTCTAAATTCACCAGGTACTCTGGAAGTTTGACCTCAGACCTGTTTATTATCTTGTTGTATGATAGAACATTTTAAATGTGTTAAATGCTAAAGCACTGAGCCTTGCTGAGCCTCCTTTTAACCTGCTGCGCTTCATGCCGCTGGGAGGCTGCTAAAATGAAACGTTCTTGCAGATGCGTTGGGTTTGTCATTCAGAACTTATTCTTAGGAACTCTTAAGGTTCTCGTTAGGCCTTGGGTTTTTTTGGTTAGTCTGAAAGATGTCAAGACTAACTGAGCCTCCTTCTCCTCTGATTTGGGAAAGGAAGACAACAAAACAAATCCTCTAGGGAATCATTTCAGTAATAGGAACTTTATGGAGCTTCAAGACCACTGACAGTTACCTGGACATGGTTCTGGGAGCTGCAAATCTTTCCAGTTCTCCCAGCGTAATTACCCCGCAGTTGGTGTCTTGCTCTAACTCACCAGCTAAACACCTCAGTTATGGAATAAGTGTTTTTTTGGTGGAGTTTAAATTCTTGCAAAGCAACATTTAAAAAAAAAAAAAAAATTGCAAAACTGGCCTGTGTTAGAAGAGCTGTAACACTCCAACTTCATCCCTTAGCTTGCACGAGGCTAATTTCCCTGTGCTCACCTAGGGTAGTTGGTTTTATTTTGCTTCTGCATCCATGTGCAACCTTCCTCCTTCAGCTCCTCCATATATACTCTGTAAAACATAATCCCTTCCGATATTCCTTGCTCAGGAGATGAAGAGGGAAATTGGGCTACGAATGAAGTCAGTTGTCAGGCCAGACATCTACAGGAAAAGAAAGTAAGCCCCATTCCCCAGAGTTTTCAAAACCATGTTGAATTTGGTCAGCACAGCTTCTCTGCAGCAAGCTCCTCTCTTTCTCTCCCCTGGTGCCGACCCTTTGGGAGTACCTTGGGGCAGGGGGGCGAGTTGGTTTTGTTTGCTTTTTGTCATAATTCCTCCGATATTAAAAAAGTGGAATAACATTATGGAATAATATTTCTTCAGATGCTGAATTCTCCTATGTCTTGGAGCAGTTTTCGTTCCCTTCACAAAGGAGAAGAAGAAGTAAAAAGGCGTCTGAGGGCCTCTCCTGCCTGGCAAGTCAGTTTGGGAGGTCAGTGTGGGGTTTGATGAATTCCCAGCCCCTGCGTCGTGGCTGCTCCTGGCTGGTGTCAGCAGAGAGATGCAGGTACTGCCGGGGGACAGCTGCTGCTGCTGCTGCTGCTGCTGCTGCTGCTGCTGCTGCATTAGAGGTCTGACACCAGTCAGGCAGCCGTCCCCACCTCCCTGCGAGGGTGGTGGCACCCAGGGTGGTGGCTCCACTCTAGGTATCTGAAGGTGGATGCACAGGTGGGATTCACATTGTTTGGTTTTGATTCAGGAATGGAATTAAAAATATAGGGGGGGAAATACCAGCTGAGGCGTGGGAGCATTTTAATTACTTACAGAAATTTTGTGCTGTGTGCACCACTGAACTTTCTTTCAGGAAATTACTGAAAAATAAGAACGCGTGGTAGTAATCCTCCAAAAAGAGCAGGGACATTGCGTTGGTATTCACATCGGAGTCGTCGTATCCAGGCAGTGCAAAACAGGCTCCTTTTTTCTCCCTGTGTAAAGTCCTGCCCATCGGGGTAAGGAACGTGGCATGGGCTGTCTCTGCAAAGGTCTCTTTCTGAACCAGCTGAAACACTTTACAACAGGCAGGTCAAGCTACACCGTGAACAGGGACTTCTATTTAAGGGAAGAGATCCATTCATTATCACCAGTGGTTCCCTTCAAGTGCTGGGCTTGCTCTACAGGTGCTGCCCCTGAAAGCCAGCGGAGGGAGGCGAGTATAAATACGTCCCTGAATGTGGGTCAGCTCTGAACTTCCACCAGCTCTAAACCAGGTCTCTACTGACTGCACTTAAATGTCACATTGTGTTAACAAGCAGAAAGAAATCAAGAGTGATTTCCTACTGAATAGCCCTGAGGATCCTTTCAAGGGCAAGGGAGCGGCTAATGAAGCTCATGAAATCAAAGTTTTTGAATGAACCAGATGGTCTCAGCTGTTGAATAATTCACCAGAGAGAATGAGTGCTATTTCTTCAGGTGTGCTACCAGGTGATATGTCTTCTTGGCATCTGCCAAGAAAGGCCAGACATATGTTCCCTTTATGTTTTCTTTGATCTTTCACAGTTGAGAGGCACTCGTGAAGAACAGCCCTTCACAAGTCACTGATGGGATCAAAGCCTGGGGCGAGAACTGCATGCGATAAACATCAGGTTTTGGAGTGGGACAGGAGGTCAGACCTTTCTTTGGTCAAATTTTGGAACCTCCAAGGAAGCCAGTGTGGCATTCAGAAAGGGACTGGGTCCCCTGGAGAAGAGTGTTAGTGCCCTAACACATCCACCTCTGTGCTGCCGTGGGCTCCCTATGGAAAGCCCATGTTGCAGTATTAACTGTGATAGTTTGGGGGATTCAAATCTGTCGCTGCTCTTCATCTTTACCAGGTCACAGGCAGCACCTGTAAATTCTGATTCACAAATCTGAGTGATTTATAAATCACCGTGGGCCTCTCTGAAAAGGAAATGCCCTCACCCCCACATAAGGATCTGTGCAAATAAAACCGCCACTATGCACAGGTCACCTCTGCAAAGATCCATTTTGGACCCAGCTGAAACATCTCCTCATGGAGATGTCAAACTAAAGCCATAATGACTCCACTTCGGGAACGAGACCTGGTCATTATGTCCTTGTTAGCTGGGGTCGGCAATCCTGTGGCCACCACGAATGACCTGGGGTCTGGGCAGTAAGGAGGCTCCTGGGCTGGGTTTCACCCGGTGCCAGGCTGGAGGCAATGGGCTGCCTGCTCTGGAAAGCCAATGCGGCTGCCCGCAGGGAGTGCGGGGAGATGTCCAGTACACCTGGGGACTGAGGGCCAGAAGCCTCAGGGGAGAGCGGAGCAGGGCAGTACCCGTAACGGTGACACTGAGCAGATCCAGGGTGGCAGAAGGTGCCAGGAGCACCTGGTAGATGGCATAGTACAGATATACAGCTCAGGAAAGGGGACAGGCCACTCTTTTGCAATGAACTCCCATGCAAGCACATTGCTGAGCGTGTTGCTGGGAGGTCAGTCCAGAGACGCACATTTGCCAGCTGCCACCTGATGGCGTGGGATGATTTGGCCCCTGTGCTCCTGCCCTGCCCAGATTTGGTCCGGGCACCTTCCTGCGCTGCTCCTGGCAGTAGGAGTTTGAAGGATGAGTCTCACTTTCTTCCTCAGATGCTGTCAAGGGCAGGGCCCCGCAGCGGGTCTCCGGTGAGTCAACTCTCAGACCAACCAGAAGGAAAAAAAGGCTTTACTGCATTGTCCGCAGAAGCTGGACGCTGCTCAGACTGCGCACTCAGGAATATTTCAGCAATGCCAGGACAGGCCAGCGGCCCTTTCTTCCTGCCTGGGCATGGCCACACAGTTACCGGTCTCCAGGCTGTGGCTATAATGGGAGAATGCCCTGCCCACACTGGTTTTAATGGTGCACTTCAAGAAGGGAACAGCTACCGCAGTTTCTGTGTAGGTCTGATCTGGGAAGAGATGTGGAATACAGCACTGGCACGTGGTTTCTGCAGGGAGATCATCTCAACAAGCTCCTCACCTGCTTCGTGGCCTCTCCAACAGCTCCTCCAGAGCTGCCCCTGGGCAGTGCAATGCTCCCTGCGAGGAGCCATCCTACAGGAGCAAGGCAGGCTCAGACACAGGTGCCAAATGCGTGTGGATGTCCCCAGAGTAGCTGGTGTGGTTGACAGCCAGTACGTAGCAGTAAATCTGAGCAGAGGGATGGCTGGCGGATCTTCAGCTCTGGCTGAAGCAGCAAGAGCCTGTGGATGCCAGCAGTCCTGGATCCCTGCCTTTCTCTCTCAGCACTGTCTGTAACAGGCTGGAGATACCGTGGGACCCTGCAGCAGGTAGGGGCCGATCGTGGCGCGGATGGCGGTGGGTGGTCACACAGTTACCCACCCGGCGTCCCTCAGTGCCAGCCTGCCTGCTGTGGCAGTCAGCCAGTGCTGGCTTGTGCCCCTGCACACCTACCCGGCAGCTCAGTCATTAGGAGACGGGAACTGAATTCATTTAAGAGTCGCTCCTTTAGGTAAAAGAGATCAATAAAAGGGAAGGAGTAAGGGCACAAAAGCAAGACCTCAGAAAGGAAGGCTGTAACTCTGCTTTAAGAGATGCTAAGTAGAAAGGTACAGATAGTGCATAAAATAAGAGCTGTTCATTTTCTCCCATAATATCACATAACTGCCTCCAGAATGATAAATGGCTTTTATCTAGCCTGTATCCGAGATAAGGTTTCCTTAAAAATTACCATAGTTATTGGAATCTTTTCTTGCAGAAGATGTATTTGCTACAGCCGGAATTGTTCCCAACACAAGAGATTAGCTGAGGGTTTAGTAAACTCTAAGTCTTAAGCAAAAAAGAACCAGGATGGACCTCCACTCCATTTCTGTAATTTACATATACATGACCATTTTTTTCTTCAGGGCAATAAATGACAGAAGATGTGCATCCCTTTGGAATTTTAACATTTTAACATGAAAGAGATCATGTAATTTGTTTTTTAACCTCTATCAGTTTCTTAAACAAATGATAAGAAGCTACCAGGCTAGTTACTGTAAGACTAATCAGGAAGAAAAACCTGTGCAGTGCTAGAGCCCCTATTTTTATGCTTTATTAATAAATCAGGACTCACAGCTGGGCTTTTGCCACCCCATTATTTGAAAAATGAGAGTTGAGCCATTCTGTGGTGCAGTAGGCGTGATCATTCAACAAGCTAGATACTGGTTTAGGAAATCCTGGCACCCTCTCGCATTTTAATGAATCTCCTCATGGCCCCACATGGTTAAACCACCTCGGTACTTAATGTAGGAGGGGTTGCAGCAAGCATGGCTGTCACAGAGAAGGCATTTGCTACCATTTTCAGAGGTCACGGTTCCCTTGGGTTGTGCATTACCCGGCTCAGAGACGGCAATATGTAGCTCGGCCCTGTGCAAAGTGCTTTGCCTAACGTCTTGGACATGGGGAATCCAACACAGCACGATATGTCATCTTGATGTTGAGCGCCGCAGAGCTGAGGAGGTGATGGACACCACAGCACCCTGCTCTGGGTGACTGCAAAGCCCCTCGCCCCTGGTCCAGGCGGGATGTGCAGGAGCAGAAACAGAAGCTACATTTATACCAGAAAATAAAACGGTGCCAGGAGTTATTCCCCAGCCTTGAGGCAAACTGGCAAAGATGGCCTGGCCATGTCTGTTTACTAAACTCTTTCAGCTTCCCAAACAAGGTGGCTGCATCCAAGCTGTCCTTGGCTTGGGCTATCTCCCCAGCTGTGCCCAGGAATCGTCTCAGAGAGTCCTAGATGGCCTCAGCCAAAATTATGCCAGGGATCTCATTAATTAACCAGATAGCCATTCCCAGAGCCTGTGCACTGCTTAATTTACTAGCACAGGCGCAGCTGGGATCATCACCTGCTCAGCAGTCCTGGTCTGGCTGCACTGCGCTCTTTCTTCCCTAAAGCAGGTGGTTGACATGCAGAAGCCCATGTTAAGTCCTCTTAGAATTAAACTCCACTTCAGAAAATCCAAGTGTAACTAAAGAAGTAGATGGATTTGTTTTTAGAAGGAAAATAAAATGGGGAGGCAGTAAATCAGAGACTCCATACAACACAAGGCACTGTCAGCGTGACTGAAAGGCAGTAGATTGAAAACCAGCATGCGTTTGTTAAAAAAGAAAGGGTTTGACATTTAGCCACAAGTTAAAATTTCAAATGTGATCTGGAAGACTGACACAAACCTGAACGCACAAGGGGACAGAGCTGGCTTTCTCTGAAGAGATTAAAATCCCCCGCATTTCCACCAGCCCCTCACCACCCTAGTCCTTCACCATCAAAGCAAGGAGAGGTTTTTTCCCTGCTTCTTCCACAGCAGCCTGAAGTCTGCAGCCTCTGTGGTCAACACGGATGCTCAAAGTCAGATTCAGCGCAGCAGTTTCAAGCCCCACGATGGGCTCCATGGGTCCCGGTACGGAGGCAGGCACTGAGGCCAGGGTCACGTGGGTCCCCACAGCCCCAGAGCAATGGCGGTGGGAGAAAGACTGTGACCCCAGCAGGGTCACCCACCTGCTGGCCTCTTCTGGGAGAACAGGAGCTGACCTGAAGGGCTGAAGCAGTTTCTGCTGGGGAGAGCAGTCCCTGCCCACCCTGGGGCAGCGGGAGCCCTCAGAGAGGTGGGAGAGGAGGAAAGCAGATGCCTCGCTCCGGGGCGAAGCCTGGGGAAGGTGAGGGGAATGGCTTGATCCACTGGTAAGGCAAAGCAGTGCCTCCGGGAGAAAGCTGACTCACCTGGCTGGAAGGAAGAGCTCCTACTCTTTTTTTTTTTCCCCTCTGGCTGCTTGCTGAGATCCTGTGGGCATGTTGGGGCCAGCGCAGGGCCCTGCTCTGGGAAGGAGGGGATGAGGGAGCTGAGGCAGTGGAGAGGGTAGAAAAGGAAAGGAGGGTATGAAAGGAGAGAGGGGACTGCCAGGATTACAGGAGGAGGAACAAGATGGGGACAGAGAAAGAGAGAAACTTGTTAAAAACACAACGCTGGGCACACCAAGAGGCACACCAAGGGGAGGAACGCTGAGCCCTGCAGAAGTCAGAAACCAAAGGCAGTTACAAAGGCCGTATATCAAAGACATGGAAGTGGCGCCATCTTGTATTTTAATGCAAAGTTTAATGTCAAAATTCTTTTAAAGAGAAGGAAAAAAACAACCTGCTCTGTATTATTTAGCTCTCCCCATCCCTTAGCTCCTCAGGGAACGGCCAAGGCTGGCTCCTGGGAGCGCGCTGCAGACAGCCCACACGCCAGCCTGCAGAGCCCCAGCATGCCCGCAGGCCAGGGCACCCGCCTCCGCCACCACTGCTGCCGGCGCCAGTGCAGACCCGGGGCCTGGCCTGCTCATGTCAGGGAGAGGCAACCAGGCCAGGGAGGTGCTGAGGAGGTAGCAGGCGTCCAGGCACAGCGCTGGAGAAGGCACGTAGCAAAACATTCAACTAAAACCCAAAACAAATTAACAGAAAAGACCAGATGTCACTTTCAGCTTTTTTAAATAAGTACCTCGCTAGATGAAAAACCATTTGCTACAGCCATCGCAAGGGTAGTTTAAAACAAGCCGTTCTTTGAGCAGATGAACTAGGGAAGCCCTGCCTTCTGTGGCTGAAGCCTCCGGAGGGTGAGGAGGGGGAGCGCTGGCATCAGCTTTTTCTGCAGCTGAGTCTCTCTGTCCCACCGTCACCTGTGTCAGAAGCGCTGAACTTGCTTCCCGCAGCCAGACTGCCCTACAGAGCCGAAGTCAGAGCACTCAGAAGCTGTTTAATGAAATAGGTAAGAATTTAGTTTGGTGGTGATTTCTGCCTCTGCCAAATTCAGCTGAAATTTGCCAGTGGGTTGAAGAACACACTGTTCTTGCCTAAAATTTGTTCCATAACAAGGAAACAAGGCGAAAGTAAAGAAGGTGCAAATCAAAGACGATCGCTTTGCAGAGAAGTAACACTTGACCCTTCCTGAGAAGATCACCTCCTCACGAGCACTCTCCTGCCCGAGGGCTGGTGCAGCTCAGCGAGCAGAGCTTCCCAGGGCAGCCCCAGAAGGATGCCCTCTGTGCCGGCACGCTCAGCCATGGGGCAGCCTGGGAAAGCCACCGCAGACAAACCTTTAGAGAAACCTCTGTCCTCTGAGACAGCGTACCTGCTGGCAAATACATTGCTATACAAATCTGCACCATGTATCTTCTCCTAGTGCCAGTTCTTTTGACACCATAGAAAAAAATAAAAGCCAGTCCATTTTGTTAGCAGTCACTGTGTGCACATTTAGCAACTTTAGCCAGTGATGCCAAGGTCCTCTTCTATAACGCTACAGGGCCAGATGGCTCGCAGTCACACGTCATAAATTCCTTGCTGCTATTTCCATCTTGTATTTACCCAGCTCAGTGTGTAACAGCTACTGGCGTTGAAGGCTTCCTTTTTCAGAAACATCTGTGGTTTTGATAAGTCTTTGTAGGTATGGAAAAGCCTGAAGTCCTTCAGCTCCAGTTCTCGGAGCAGACTGTACCAGTACCGCACCACGGTGCTGTCATTGCCGCTGACCTCAAACCCAGGCCAGTGGATGTGCACCTCAAAGACCAGCTGTCCTATCTGCTCAACAATGTCTTCCAGGATCAGGTTTTCCAAAATTTTCCACTCAGCACTCTCCACATCTGCCTTGAGGACATCAATCTGCAACAAAAATGTGAAAATGAGAGGCTTTGCAATTATTGTCAGTAATATCTGAGGCCAGGCTTGTCCATTTTATAATATACATAATTGCTCTTATGTACAGTTACTTCAGTGTTTAAAAAAAAAAAAGAAAGAAATCTCAGAACATCCTAGGGTTAATACGGACAGTAGGTGAAGTTTCACGCTTGCCTGTTCACAGCCCTTCTCCTGCCTCCGACTCCTGGGCTGAAAAGCTTTGTACCCCGAGGTGTCCGATGCAGCTGATCCTACAATCAAAGCATGTTATTGTTCCTTCACAAATCTTGTGGTGGCATCAAAGCTATGGAAAAAAGAAACCCACTTCACTAAACAAAGACAATAAGGCATTACTGTTCCTTATTTCTCCATCACAGAATCCTGTGACAGAACAAAACACACTGACAGTGAGTACTTGCACCACAGCAGAGCGGGGTCCTCGTGTGCCAGATGCTACATGCACTGCACAAGTGCAAGAGAAGGCCAAAGTGAAATGAATACTACGAGCAGCTCAGGTCACCAGCTACCCACGGCCAAGCTGCTGTCTGAAGCTTTTGCAGGCTTCAGAAGGATGCTTCAGCTTCAGATACTGAGTGAGGAGGACCAATTCAAAGGAGAATTATGCAAAGACTCTGCAGGATTTTAAGGGCAGCTCCTCCAAAGAAAAAGGGATAGCAGGAAAGAAGCCATGAAATTGCTTGAAGGGAAAAATACAACTAATAAACAAGCGCCCTGTTTTAATTTTAAACCATTATTTAATTTTGTCATTAGATATTCAGCAAACCAACTTCTCACAGCCCAACCCAACTGTGGGTTGATTTTGCTTGGCAATTAGCTGGAGGAGGGGAGTTGTATGCTTGAATAAAAAAAAAAAGAGCATTTCATCAAAATTTCACACCTGGTAGAAAATGATGACTGCAGTAGTGCTCACAAGCTGCAGAGCTCAAGGACCCATGTTTCTCAGAGCCAAACAGGGGAAACTCCCCTGCCTGTGCTGGTTCCACCTGAGCTGCTGCTTCTGCCCATCTGCTCATGCTCATGCATTTGAAGTGAAAACTGAAGACTTTATTTGGAGTCAAGAATAGTAAAAATAAAACCCCCAAAACCCAGGCTCTCTCAGCAGCCTACCCTAACCCTTGAGGCAGTGTCGGAAAAGGCACCTGTGCAGGTACCGGAGAAAAATTTGGGCAGGTGATGTAAAAGCATTGCCAAGACAACTGCTTCCCTAAGCTGCACCATCCCAGGATGCCTCGCTGGCATTAGGCCATGCCCCGTCCATGCTGGGGCCCAGCTTGTGGACCCCTCTGCCCAGGGGCGCAGGGCAGGGGTTGTGCTGTGAGCACCTCTCCCGTACAACCAGAGCTCTGCTTCGCAGGGGCTGTAGCCAGAAACCACAGGACCATGGCAGGGTTTGGGTGAGGGAAGCCACCAGGACTGTGTGAGGGGCTTGCGTGGCTGCTTCTTCAACTGTGCTTTGGCTAAGGGAAATGCTGTTGGTTCCTCAACTTCACCCATAAATGCGCATAAATACCCTTCACCAGCCTAAAGCCTGGGGAGCAGGGACAGGGCTGTAAATAACTTAGCCGTCCACTTCCATAGGTAGGTACAGTTGAGAGGAGGAAGGCTGTTTCATACAGCTGTCTCTTCCTCATCCCTAACCTGGGGTTAGGGACCAAAACCACACTGTCAAAAGACATTGGACAAGATGTTTTAAGAGTTGATTAATTAATTTCAAATTTTAACCCCACACGTCAAAAATAAACGACAGTAACTGTATGGGCTTCCTACACAGGGGCTCTTGCTTCATGGCAAAGGTCCCTCCAGTCTACCTGGACCTGTAGCACCTGCACTGATCACACCTGGATGCCCAAAGCTCTGCAGTCTGTTGTCCCCGGTTGCCTGAGGAACAGACAGAGGCAGGCAGGGCTGGCAGCAGAGGGAAGAGACATTAAGACAAAAAGTGCAGAGGTTGAAGAGGCTGGGACCAGAGACTGATGGAAGAGTTATCCTCAGACTGGAAGTTTGGGTGAAAGACATTGGGAAAAAGCAGTATGATGGAGCGCTTGGGCAGAGATTTAAGAGGCAGGGCTGGAGGCAGTGGAGGAGGTAACTCTAGTAAATGAGGTACATGCAGAGCACAGCAGCAGCAATACAGAGGGCTCTCCTTCCTCAGCTTTAAGAGGGTCTTTGAAAGAGGGCAGAAACCAATGGAAGGTGAAGAGCTCAGTGCTTCCCAACTGCAAATGCATAACCCAGAGAAGGGAGACAAGAGGAGCAATGGGCCCTGGGCTGTTCTTGTTCCCAATGGGGCAAAGGCTAGGACAGCATATGGCTACTCCCATCTGTCTTACTACAACCTGGAGCTACACCATGGGCCAGATAAGGCTGCTAGCAGTGGGAAAACAGAGACCAACAGGGTGAAGCATCAGAAGGGGCCTGGCTAGGAGGGCAGGTCCAAGATCTGAGGACCCTGTGCAAGGCAGCTGCCATGGAGGGCTTGCTGATATCCTAATTTCCAATGGGGCGGCCTTGTTCTCTGGCTGGCTGGCTGGAGGCACCAGGGTCTGGTCGGCTGAGGTGCAGAGCGCTCACAACCACGTCAGCCCTCCTCAGGGGCTGTGCTCTGGTGCTATGGATGGGCATGGGATGGCAAGAATCGGTAGGTGTTAAACGTTTGCCGTTTCTGGTCTCCATCTGTAAAAGGACGGTATTAACCATTGAACTGTCTACCTGGATTTCAGTAAAGCCTTTGACACCATCTCCCACAGCATTCTCCTGGAGAAACTGGCTGCTCATGGCCTGGACAGGCATACGCTGTGCTGGGTTAAAAACTGGCTGGGTAGCTGGGCCCAAAGGGTGGTGGTGAATGGAGTTAAATCCAGTTGGA
>VYZW01000130.1:21630-69507 GCA_013401315.1 Balaeniceps rex
GATAGGACGAGAGGCAATGGCCTCAAGTTGCGCCAGGGGAGGTTTAGATTAGATATTAGGAAAAACTTCTTCATGGAGAGGGTTGTCAAATTTTGGAACAGGCTGCCCAGGGAAGTGGTGGAGTCCCCATCCCTGGAGGTATTTAAAAGACGGGTAGACAAGGTGCTGAGGGACATGGTTTAGTAGTGGACAGGTACGGTTGGACTTGATGATCTTAAAGGTCTTTTCCAACCAAAAGATTCTGTGATTCTGTGAACTCCCGCTGCATGATGCAAGGGCTGTGTCCATGAAGGGCTGTGAGACTTTTGTGGCACAAGCTGTAAAACACTGCGTTTTCAGAGCAGGACTTGGAGAGTGGGACCATGGTCACAAACCAGCTAATGACAGCCAAGCCGCTGCCTGTCTGCTCATTAAGGCGGCATTGTGCCTCCTCCGCACTGAGGGAGGCAGGGGGCCAGTGGAAAATGACTGAGGGATTATGGAATTAAAGCCCGTATTGTGGCATGTCTGCATGGGGAGGGGAGAGGAAGGTTGCACGGACAACCTTAGCTCTGGTATTTCCTAACTTGACTCTGCAACAAAGAGCCTGTCAGTCTGTCCATACGTGGGTCAGTGAAACAGTTTAGTATAGCGCTCCTTTGGGTTCAAGGGGAGGCTGAATGTAAATGATGCTGTTCGTGACATTTCAGCTGAGAACTACTTCATGGTTGAGCTCACTTGTTTCCCTTTATACATTTAAATAGGTTACTTATTTTTCAGATAGCAACTCACAGCTCTACCCGTAATGCAATTTTGTAGGTACTTTTGATTCCACATGGGTGCAATTGCCATAGGACTGTGCTGCCGCACTTCAGAAACCACAGATTTTTATCTTTGGGAGACTTCTGTAACTTCGAGAGGAGGTAAATTATTCAAAACCTTTTTTTTTTTTGGGGGGGGGGGGGGGGGGGGGGGGNGGGAGGAGGGTGGAGAATGTTTCTAAGTCTTTGCTTTTGTCTTCCCATGATTTTGCTTTATGGCAACAGTAGGACATCTTTTTCCCATGGCAACGTTTCCAGTCATCACCCAGGTTGGTTTGTTTTTCTCTCGTGATGCTAACCACTGCTCTGGCTGCTCAGCAGGCACTCCGCATGCTCTGCGCTATATTTGCAAAACTGATCTGAGAAATGGCTGCTAACCAATGTTTCGGTAGGATAAAATGAGTTACCACAATAACTGCTTGAACACGTACTGAAACGACCAGGAAGGAAACACAACACTAGTGGGGATGTGCTATGTACAGAAACCAGAGGCTCTTTGTTACCTGTAGTGCCCCATACTGCTCAGAGACCCGGAGGGAGGAAGGTACCGGTCTTGACCCACCAACTGTTGTGATGGCCTTCCAGGCAAGGGGTCCACCTCAGCCCAGAGTCTCCATTTTATGCCACAGATAGGGCAAAATAAACAGCAGAACAGCTTTCTGTCAAGAGTATCTGAGCAAATAACAAGTGTCCTGCTAACACCAAATGCAAGTTTTGTGATGATTAGACTGCTCAGGAGATATTTAACCCCAGTGATAAGCAGCGCACTACTGATACGAAATTCACTACCACCTTCCAGATGCCTCGATTCAAAGTGCCAGTGAAAGGATTAGTGGACAAACCTATAAATTCAGAGCTCTAATTCACCTGGGAGCGCAGCTGGAGTCTGCTGCTGAGAGTAAATCCTGGAGGGCAAAGATCTACAGTGCCTGAAGGTAAAGGATTGCCTGCCGGTTTCGAGCACTCACAGACTAAGGCTGGTTCCTCTTATCTTCCACAAATCCTCTTATTTTCCACAAACGAAATAGGTTATCACAGAAAAGTAAACAATGTGGATTTTTTTAATGTTTTCTCAGTGTTTAGCTCCCTTGAAAAAGCACTGCAGCACTGTACCAGTTACAATTGGAGAAAAAAAAAAAGGCCTTTCCTCATGCACAATCAAGCATATAAAACAGCTGAAAAAGAATGTGTTTTAGTTAGTGAAGGTTAACACGTACTATACGAAGGCTCATTTCTTCTTTTTAGGGTAATGACTTGTTACAACAATTGCATCATTTCCTAAAGCAGAGATCAGAGCTCTGTTTGCCTTGATCGTTTTTGAACTACCAGGGTTAAGGGGGATTTCAGGCTCTGCGCTGCCCCGTGGGCACCATTTAAAGCTCCCCGTGGAGAAGAATCAATTGAGAGTGAGTAGCTGGAGGAAGCAATTTAGCTGTATTACTTCCAGCACGAACTCAGCATGTGGAAGCGGCAGCCAGGAAAGGCAAAAATGGCAAACGTGGTACAGGTCAGGCAAGGAGGATCCCTCTCTTTCCACGGGAGCAGTTCTGCGGTGTAAGCTGGGAGCAGGGAGAGGAGAGCTGGTTACGGCTTTCAAGCAGAGGAGCAGAGCTCAGAACCACCCTGTCCTCCTGAACCACAGTGCTGCACATGGGATATGAGGCTGTGAGAAATAACCCTCTGCTCCAGCTCCCTGATGCCGAGTTACCATTTTGACACCGGCTGTACAGCAAGACGAACTCTGCTTGCTTATGCATCAGTTTTTCCCCTCCCCACCTAAGTACAATTCTCTATTTTCAGCAGACGAAACTCTAGAAAAAGCTGTTTAATTCATATTTTGATAGCACACGACTTTGCAGGTAACAAACAGGTTCCCGAGTGTAGTTGTTTTAAAAAGTAGCTTCCCTCTTTTCCCATCTGCAACCTTTCAGCATGATACTTCCCTCACTTTCTTTCCTTTCAAAGTGCATCCAGCCCCTCCTCACCAGCAGGCGACGGCTTGGATGTTAAGTCCCCTTCATTCCCTTTTATTCTGAGCAGAGGCTGTAATTGATGGCAGACAGGATGCCACATAGCCTAATAGCAAATTATGCTCCCAGCAGCTTGTGACTGCCCCTCCCCGTGCTCCCTGCCATCGGTGGGAGCAGGAACCATCCTGGTTCTCCCTGAGCCATCCAGCAGGGAGATGGGGACTGCTGCGGGCATGGTCTGAGCAACACAGATACTGAAATCAGGAGAAAAGTTAATCACTTCTGGTTGACAGTGGTGTACAGCTCCAAACAGCAGTGCTTCTCCTTCAGATTACCTCCCTTCCTTCCTACTCACATTTACACTCCGCTCCGTGATGGTCTGTAGGGCCAACTTCAAAATGACTCTGGGACAAATGTGTCATTTGAGGTTATTCGCTCCCAACGTGACAGATCGGGCACATCTTCAAGCATCTGCTTAAGGCAGCAAAGCCAGAAAGCCAGTTTGTGCAGTTGGGTGCTTACACAGTCTTTGGTCTTTTTTTAGAGTAAAGGGCAACCATCCAGCTGAAGTCACACAATATACACACCACTGAAACAGAAAACCTCCGGTGAGTGCAGACGAGCTTTGTTCCTCTGCTCTCACCACGGATCCTCGGCAGCCTTGCGAGTGACAGAAGTCTTTTTTCCCCCAGTTTCTGTGATGTGCCTCCATGAAAGTGTTACACAGCAGGGGCAGGATATTAACAGTCATTTTATGTTTACCACTTAAGCTGGAGAAAATGTTGCAAAATCATATTAAGAAAACTTATTTAACTTTCTCTGACGGCCAACTGTCAGTATAGCAACAGCTTGCCAGAAGCAGTAACGGCCCCAGACAGACAAACGTACCCATCCGGAAAGCCCACCTGGTGCATGCAGGAGGCATCAATCTCAGCTGAGCGCTCAGGAGCACTATGCCCATGCTGTCCCACGGGGGACTGCTCCCAGCGAGGACCCACGCAGGCGCCCCAAGTGACTCCCTCCCACAGCCGCAGAGCCCAGGCGTGGGGGCCACCTGGCACTTTTTTCCCCCACTTCTTCCCTTGGTCTCTGATGCCAACAGGTTTCCCGCATACTCTCTCCATGTGGAAGCAATTTCTCTCTGAAGACTCATTATAGAAAACGAGACACCCCCTCCCCCCCTCCAGTCCAGTCCAGTTAAGCGATGCCACTTACTCCAGTGGACAGGCAGAGAAGAAGAGGCCTTTCAGCTGGCAGGAGGGTTTTTTTCAATGCCACTTTGACCAGAGGACAAAATAATCTCTGGACAAACGACCACCAGCTGACTTAGGAGATCAGCACGGCCTGAAATCCTTTCTCCCTGGCTGCATTTGGTCAGGAGGCTGTAGGGTTTCACCTGTAGCCTTCCTGTCATCACGAACATCTTTCTTCTCTGTGGGATTAGTTCTTGGCATCTTCCCATCTTAACTCACTCTGGGCGCTGGACCAGCCAGAGATGGCAGCTCACTCATTAGTCATCTTCTGATCATAAAATAATACGTGTCCCCAGGCCTGAATTGATTTTCAGATAGGTTTGATGGGTTTAGCTAGCATTATGCTATAATGACCTTAAAGCTAGAGGTATTGTTCTTAACATCTTGTCTAGCTTGCTACCCAGCAAGACCAAGGTTCCTGTACAGTGACCCAGGGAACAGGATCTACAAGCCCTAAGCATGTGGCAGGCTGGCACTACACGTAGACAATGCTGAGGGAGAGGACCTTGCCCTCACAAAAATCCTGAGCATCAAAGATTTTGGTTCCCCATCTCTTTAAACTGAGACCAGTCTCCAGAGCAGGCAACGGGAACCTCACTGCTAGCTGAGGACTCAAAGTGATGCTTTCTCAGAGGAAACAGGGTGGAGAGCCACTGTGAGGACATGAGCCCCCAAACAGTGACCTCCTCACCTGCTCAGAGTGGCAGCAGCTCACAAGTGGGCATCCCTGCTCAGAAACACTGTGCCCCAGCTCCCATTTGCTCTGTGCTACCTTTTTCAGTTTGCATGGCTCTTCTGTTGTACAGAAAAAGATGAAAACAACATCCCCTCACCAGGTCCGATGGCGAGATGCCCAAGTGGGAAAAATCCCACAAGGGAGCTGCAGAAACCCTGATCTTAAATTATTTATCAGCCTGATCATCAGCAAGAGCTCTGCCTGCTGAAGCCCGTGCTGCAAACAGACGTTTTAAATATTGCACTTATTCCACCAGCAGCCAACAGCCCAGGCTAGAAGCGCAGTCACTCCGTGTGCAGCCCTGGCCGAGCGCACGAGTTGCTTTGCAAACCATTCAGCCATCTAATCTCACAGGAGATGTCCCGCTGCCCGCTCCCCCCGCAAAGGGGGAAAATCCTTTCATTTCTGTTCTTTTGATCTTCTCTGCCAGACGCTGCTGGATGCCTGTGGGAACGGATGTTTACTCAAAAGAAGAAATGCTGTACACTGGACCCTCAAGTCTCTTCACTAAAGGGGAACAAACATTTGCAGTCTGTTTGCGTTGCCCCAGCACCAAGCAAGGGCAGAGGGACCCGGTTCTGTGCATAAGGCCACGTCATCCCGGTCTTGCTAAAGGTGAAAGCCAGCAGCAGTACGACAAACGCATTACGAGGGGACGAGGGGGCAGTCGGCATGGGAGGTTTGCATTAGAAGGCAAATAGTTAAGCAGCAACTGATCCCCAAGTCCTGAGGAGCAAGACCTGTGAGTGCGTGCACACATGCAAGGGACAGAGGGCTTAGGCTACCGTAAAGTGGTTGTACGTACTAAACAGCATTTTGGCTGCAAGACCTGCTATTGTTTATTAATACAGTGCCCACAAGGGCCTTCAAAATGTAAGTAATTGAAGAAAGGGCTTAGAGTCCCATCTTCAAAAAACACTCACCACACCTTAAAGAATATCTCTTGCAGGACGAGAACGTGCAGCCCTGGTATAACTGAGTAGCTCCAATTAAATCTGGTGGAGGACCTGGTTCCCAGCTGCACTACCCAGTGCAATAAAGTCCTTTAAGTCTACACCCCTTCACAGGGATATATTTGTTTCACTCCATTTCTGGTCCAAGGTGCCAACCAGTCTCTCTTCTGCTTCACTGTTTGTCTGTCCACGCTGCTGCTTGCTTGCAACCATGGCAGGAAGAAAGCTGCACGTTCCTGAAAGTGTGAGTGAGGAACACCCTGAACTGCTTGTACGACTATCAGATTCCATCTGGGACGGGCAGTGAGGAGGGGAAAAGAGAGCTGCTGTGGCTTTGACCTCTGGATTTCAAATTTTTGAGAATGCAGGGATACCTTGAACTGCTGTCAGATCAAAAAATGAGACCAGAAAGGATCCAGACACTAAGGTGAAAGTATTCAAACAAGAGACGGCCAATTCCAATGACAAAAATTTGTAAACAGTGACTGGAGGAGGGATGAGCTACTAGGGACAAACATGGGGGAAAAAAATTACATTTTTTTAAGAGAGCTCCCAAGTCCTCTGGATTAGGCATTTATCTAAAGAGCTTGTTAATGTTAATTACTCCCTGGAAATTGTGAGAAAGCTGGGTAGTGGAGAAAGACCAGGATGCTTATGGAAAGGGTGCTGCTCTCAATTGTCATAAAACCAGTGTCATGACATGGACAACAACCCTGAGCAGATATTCAGCACCTTGGCCGAATTAAAACTGTACAGATCCACATTACTGTGCTTAAGCTGGTGTTAATGGCTTAAGCAGAAGCTGGGGAGCATGGGGAACATGGGGAGCATGCCCTCTACAACTACCTGAAAGGAGGTTGTAGCAAGGTGGGTGTTGGTCTCTTCTCCCAAGTAACAAGTGATAGGACGAGAGGAAATGGCCTCAAGTTGCACCAGGGGAGGTTTAGATTGGATATTAGGAAAAACTTCTTCACCAAGAGGGTTATCAAGCATTCGAACAGGCTGCCCAGGGAAGTGGTCGAGTCCCCATCCCTGGAGGTATTTAAAAGATGGGTAGACGAGGTGCTTAGGGACATGGTTTAGTAGGGGACAGGTATGGTTGGACTCGATGATCTTAAAGGTCTTTTCCAACCAAATGATTCTATTCTATTCTGTTTAATACAGGTCTGAGCTCAGCAGGTGCCCTGCATCTGGTACCACCTTGTGAAGCAGGGCAGGTTCCCCGGGCTCCTGCCGAACTCCAGTTTCAGTGGGAGGAGGGAACCAGGAGTGACTGGCTTCTTACAGCAGCAGCATACCAATGATGACTCCACAGTGCCTGGAGCGAGTGCCGTGATGCCGCTGAATGCAGTTCCGTTTGACACTGAAATAGTGGTTATGCTGCTGCTGCTGTCGGAAAGAAGGTGGAATGGCGTATTAGTGCCCCGAACTGTGCTGGGAATTGAACACAGCTTGTGCAGCCCTCTAGTAAAGCTGAGAGAAAGCAGATTTTTAATACCTGATTTTTTCTGAAGGGTCTTAACAACCACAACAAAGGCAACAAACAAAAAAAGAAAAGAAAACCCTAAAAAAAAATCCTCCTTCCTTTCTAATTTTTAGCAGGCAATAATATGCTTTGAAAATGCTTTTTTTTTTTAAAGATGACCTGCATAAGTTCTGTTTCAACAGCTAAATACTTTCATTACAATTCAGGCATTGCACTAGCTCTTTTCCTCGGGGAAGAAAAGGCTATGGATCACACCACATTCAGCCAACGGTACCATTAAAAAGATCTTCATTCCACGCCTGACAATTGCATACTAAACAGCACCTTCAGGTCGCTCCCTAGAAACTCCACTATTCTTAACAGTATCTTGAGAACTGCTCCTGGTGCAGAGAATTTAAATGAGGCAAAAGGAGATGTAAGGGATCAAGAGAAAACCCCTTAAAGGAATGTGTATGAGGCATTCCTTGCATACGACACAGAGAGTGGGAGAGGTGGTGAGCAGTAAATCACTGTCCAAAGATCTTTGCTTCCAGAAACATGAGGTTGTCAAGCCCATTTCTCCTTGCAGCCAAACTCTTCAATCTAGTTACAATTAAAATACTTTATGCGGCAGCAGCCTCAGCAAATACAGAGCAATTACTGCTTCGATTTCATTATCACTAAAATTAAAAAATATATGCATCCAGGAAAGAAACACTGCGTGTCAGGAACTTGTAGATTACTCAGGGACAACCATTACAAGGTTACAGAAGGCAGCATTTCCAACTGCAGCTGGAAACATCTGCACCAGTTTGATTTCCCCTTTTCAGCAAATATAGTAAAATTCGCCAACTCATTGTCGCGCCCCCAAACAAAAGGTTCACACACGGCAACAGTTAGTACTCAAACAGCAGCTCTGCTGTAACTCCAAGGAAATTGGTCGCGTTACACAGAGAATGAATTTGGCCCAGCATGTACAAGCATAACCTCAGAGGGACTGAACGCATGTGTTACGGGCAGTAAGTCTCGCAAGAACTCATAAATCAAATTACAGAGCTAGGGGCAGATGCTTATTGTAGAATAACATGCTCTCCAGCTCTCTGAGCTTTTGCTCTAATGGGATGACTTAAAAGAAAAAAAAAGTTATTTTGCATTTTCTGGCTAGCTTGCCCAATGTTATTATCTCCGGCGCTCTCCTTTTCAGCACAACCAGCATGGAAATCAGGTGTGTGACAGGTGTGCAGAACTTTGCAGTCCTAATCTCAGGACTTGTCAGGCAGATGCTGAGCACAGACAGCATCTCGGACAGACAGATGCTGAGCACAGAGCTGTGTTTGTGGGCAAGTCGCTCAAGATGGGATGCACCTCACCCAGCCTTAGACATCTAAACCCAAACCGGTTGTCCAAGCTCCCTTTATAGACCACAGAGAAGAACAGGAACTTCTGAATGGCAATTGAGATGTGCAGGTCACATCATCCAGCCTGTTTTAAACATCTGCCCTTGAATGAGATGGACTGCACCTTAATGGTTTCCCTTGAGTTTATGAGGACTTTAACAGCTATCTCAAATGTAGAAATTTAAGTTATTCGAGGTGAGTTCCATGATCCTCCATCCCCTGGCAGGTCATTTATTTAGACTATAAGCTCTTACAGCTACAGTATTACATCTGCCTGGTGCAAAAGGGTCCAGTGCTAATGTGGGACTTCACTGTGCAGTTACTCCTACTACAAATAGGCCAGGACCAGCCATTTACCCTTTTAAAAAAATCAGTGCTCTGGGACAAGTCCTTGACTAGCGTAAGCACTACTAAGCAACAACTAAAACGTCAGTGTGTTATCAACATTATTCTCATACTAAATCCAAAATACAGCACAATACCAGCTACTACAAAAAAAAAAAAATTAACTCTATCCCAACCAAAACCAGGACACTATTCTGGCCCCTGCGGTCCTGAGATATGCACAGTAAAGAGTAATTGCATGGATTTGGTTGCTCCAAAACTTGAACATGGACTTTTCCCAACCTGGAGAGTTAATTTTTTGTTTTGTTGATCAAATCTCCATGCACAACTAAGTTGTTATACAGTTTTCCCAGGGCTTTTATTTTATATTTATTTGTGTAGTGCCAACAGAGCCAATTTTAAACCAAAACGGTAAATCGATTTTCTTTAATCTTTGCTCTTTCACACCAGTCTTCACAAAACTGAAAGTGCAGCACGAAATAGACTCTATAGAATCTGCTTTAGGAGAGGAACAAGTGACAAATTACTTGCCTAGGAGGAGATGAGGTTATTAATCAAAATGGCTTCAGGGTGTAGTGTTTTGAAGTTGTGTCGAGTATTAAATAACAGGTGAGAGGGAGAAGGTTTTTCTTTTTGAAACCCTAAATCTAAGCCTGTTCAATAAAATGAAGCAGACACCTGTTAGCCAGGTTGTCACAGAAAAAATCTTCATGAAGAGCCAGTGTAAATTAAAGCCTTCAAATCAAAATCAGGACTTAAAGATTGCTTTGCCTTTCTTTTCATAATAAACAATGACACGGTTTGGTCTCTTACACAATTTGTTCAAGACGACTTGGATGGCAGGAGCTGAACGCAACTCTGCTGTCCCCGATAATTACACTTATGAGCACTTCCTGATTAAATGAAGGTTTTAATTTGCATTCTGAGATTCTCCTTTCCAGCTTAATTTGTTTTCCAAGAAACCATCTCATCCACTGCTGAGCTATACTGCCAAGGAACGCAAATTCATAGCACTTACTGATGGCATCACACAAGATTCATCCTACAGAGCTCCAGAAAGAGGAAAACTACTACTGAAGGAAGAGTTTGCATGTGTGAACAGACATGATTTACTCATGCATGCCCATTCAGGACAGAATGAACTCTTGCTTGCTTCTGCTGCTCAGGGCCTTTCTGTCAAAGGTTTTTAATTTTGCTTTATAACATAATCTTTGCAATACAGAATACATGTAGTAGCTTGGTTTGAATTTCTGGTTAAGGGTTAGGACTTTTTGTAGAGGGGATAATGTTGGAGTTGGGGGAGGCAACCCACATTTCAATACGGTCTTCCCCTTATAGTTTTATTGCATACTAAAATCTGGGCTACATGGAACACAGCAACCTTCTGAGGAGGACACTGATACCATACACAACACAAATCTATGCTGGGACTAGATGAATGGTTTATTTAGACAGCTGAATTCACCCCCTTGTAACTGAAATTCAGACTGATGATGCCCTTGCAAGACCATGGAACCAGCTGTGANTAAAACGTCAGTGTGTTATCAACATTATTCTCATACTAAATCCAAAATACAGCACAATACCAGCTACTACAAAAAAAAAAAAATTAACTCTATCCCAGCCAAAACCAGGACACTATTCTGGCCCCTGCGGTCCTGAGATATGCACAGTAAAGAGTAATTGCATGGATTTGGTTGCTCCAAAACTTGAACATGGACTTTTCCCAACCTGGAGAGTTAATTTTTTGTTTTGTTGATCAAATCTCCATGCACAACTAAGTTGTTATACAGTTTTCCCAGGGCTTTTATTTTATATTTATTTGTGTAGTGCCAACAGAGCCAATTTTAAACCAAAACGGTAAATCGATTTTCTTTAATCTTTGCTCTTTCACACCAGTCTTCACAAAACTGAAAGTGCAGCACGAAATAGACTCTATAGAATCTGCTTTAGGAGAGGAACAAGTGACAAATTACTTGCCTAGGAGGAGATGAGGTTATTAATCAAAATGGCTTCAGGGTGTAGTGTTTTGAAGTTGTGTCGAGTATTAAATAACAGGTGAGAGGGAGAAGGTTTTTCTTTTTGAAACCCTAAATCTAAGCCTGTTCAATAAAATGAAGCAGACACCTGTTAGCCAGGTTGTCACAGAAAAAATCTTCATGAAGAGCCAGTGTAAATTAAAGCCTTCAAATCAAAATCAGGACTTAAAGATTGCTTTGCCTTTCTTTTCATAATAAACAATGACACGGTTTGGTCTCTTACACAATTTGTTCAAGACGACTTGGATGGCAGGAGCTGAACGCAACTCTGCTGTCCCCGATAATTACACTTATGAGCACTTCCTGATTAAATGAAGGTTTTAATTTGCATTCTGAGATTCTCCTTTCCAGCTTAATTTGTTTTCCAAGAAACCATCTCATCCACTGCTGAGCTATACTGCCAAGGAACGCAAATTCATAGCACTTACTGATGGCATCACACAAGATTCATCCTACAGAGCTCCAGAAAGAGGAAAACTACTACTGAAGGAAGAGTTTGCATGTGTGAACAGACATGATTTACTCATGCATGCCCATTCAGGACAGAATGAACTCTTGCTTGCTTCTGCTGCTCAGGGCCTTTCTGTCAAAGGTTTTTAATTTTGCTTTATAACATAATCTTTGCAATACAGAATACATGTAGTAGCTTGGTTTGAATTTCTGGTTAAGGGTTAGGACTTTTTGTAGAGGGGATAATGTTGGAGTTGGGGGAGGCAACCCACATTTCAATACGGTCTTCCCCTTATAGTTTTATTGCATACTAAAATCTGGGCTACATGGAACACAGCAACCTTCTGAGGAGGACACTGATACCATACACAACACAAATCTATGCTGGGACTAGATGAATGGTTTATTTAGACAGCTGAATTCACCCCCTTGTAACTGAAATTCAGACTGATGATGCCCTTGCAAGACCATGGAACCAGCTGTGACTAGTCTAGAAGAGCACTGGGATATATATTTTGACACTGCCTCCCACACTAGTCTTGTATCCAAGTCAGGATGTTACAGTCTGGATGAACAGACAACCACATAATTAAGAAACCAGTCGGATGGCTGGGCTCAGAGGGCAGTGGTTAATGGGTTGCACTCTACCTGGAGGTCAGTTACAAGTAGAGTGCCACAGGGTCTATACTAAGATTCATCCTGTTTAACATCTTCATCAGTTACCTAAAGGTGTTAGATGACACTCTTGCCACGTTTGTGGATGACACCAAACTGGTGGGACCAGTCAATGCACACACTCCAGGGCAGAGCTGCCATCCAGAGGGACCCAGACAGGCTGGAGGGATGGGCCGACAGAAACCTGATGAAATTCAACAAGGACAAAGGCCAAGTCCTGCACTTGGGGAGGAAGGACCCCCTGCAATGACACGACCTGGGAACTGCCTGCCTGGCTAGAGAGCAACTCTGCAGAAAGGTCCTGGGGTCATGGTGAACAGCATCCCAGGATGCATTAGCAGGAGTATGGCCCGCAGACCAAGGGATGTGAATATCTCCCTGTACTCAGCACTTGTGAGAGTGCATCTAGATACTACATCCAGTTTTGGTCCCCACAACACAGGACAGTCAATGATAAACTGAGGTGAGTTCAGCTGGGAGCCACCAAGATGGTTGGGGACTGGAACACTTGCCCTGCAAGGAGAGGCTGGGGGAACGGGTCTTGTTCAACCTAAGCAGGAGACGGCTTTGGGGGGCAGGACTAACATCAGCCTGTAGAGCCTACGAAGAGGTCATCAAGACAGCGGAGACAGGCTCTTCAGCAGTGCATAGAAGTAGGACAAGAGACAACAGGCATACATTGAAATTGGGGGTTTTCAGACTGGGTATAAGGAGAAACTTTTTCATGAGGACAGTCAAGCAGGGCAACAGCTGGCCCAGAGAAGTTGTGCAGTCTTCATTTTGGAGAAAACTTGCTGGTTTTCAAGACCAGAGTGGATAAAGCCTCGAACAACCTGGTCTGGCTTCACAGCTGGCCTCACTTTGAGCAGGGGATTTAATTACAGGCCTTTCAAAATCCCTTCTGACTCGAATTATCCAGCAACTCTGTATGAAAGAAGTTCCCCATCCAGCTATCACTAATCCATGGGGAACACCAGCACTGTAGCATCCTCACCCCAGCAGGCAGTTAGAGCATATGAAAGTGAAAGCTTTCACAAAGTTGAACTCCACTGCAATAAGAAAGAAAATCTTGTGCATTCATCGGCTTTCTCCCTTTTTTCCACTGTTCATCAGCAGTGCGCCACAGAGTGTGCATGTTCAGCAAAAAAATGGGGGGGGGGGAAGGGAAGATGAGCAAGATCAATTTTTACATCTTTATCCTTTCCTGTGGCCGATAAAATACTGCTCTTCTCAGAAGATACACCAGTACATTCTCAGTTTGTATTTGTGTACCAGGAAATAGGACTCTCATGACATCCTTTGGAGATTATTCCAGGGCTTAAAAGATTTCACACTCTAACAGTTCCCCAAAATACTCTGACTACATGTTTCCTTTGTCAGTCTCAGGATCCTAATATAGTACTAGATAAGTCCTCTACCTCCAGGCTATTTACACTCCCCAGAGAACTGAGGACTGTTACGACACATAGCAAATTAGAAAGATCAAGTTCTTTTAATCTTTCCTCAAATCCACTTTAACACCAAAAACCTGTTTGTATTTCTTGCGATAACATCGGGATGGGTTTCCCTTTCTGTGGATGAGGTCCCAGTACTGACTGCAGAATAGCAGGTGTGCTCTCATCCAAGCCAGAGTGTAAATGAGCCCATCCAAGTTCTTTGATTCCCTTGCACACAAAACCCCCAAATTGCATGTTTTCTTTTTAAGGCTGCAACGGCAAGAACTCCAGGAGGCCTTGTCTGTCCTCTCTTCATCAGCCCGACGCAAAGTCTCTGAATTTGTCAGTGGAAATAGTCTCAGTCACTTGGAGGGTCTTGGATCAAGTCCCAAATCTTGAAGAATTAAAGCAAGGAGAAAACGAGACATTAACTTCAAATGCAGCGGCCTGGAATTCCTGCCTTGAAGTGGGAACGGAAAGACTTTGAGGGTAGGCGGAAGGATTTTTAAAGTTAAAAAGAATGGGATGAAGAGCGTGTTTTAGCTTTCTAATTGAAAAAAGTGCTTTGGAAAATATTCTGTGAAACTGTTTTGAATTAACTTACTTATTCAGTCAAGGGAACATTCCACTCACATTCACTGAAAGAATGAAAACCTGAAAGTCACAGTATTTACTTTGATGTTCTCTTCATAAATCAGAGCTTATCGGTGTCTTTATGCAACATACAACTTCTCAGGCTGCCTTCCAAATTAAAGAAAAAATAAACAGAACAGTGTGAGGAGAGACAGCCCATTCAGGTATCTCACAAATAGGAAGTAACAGAAGATTGCAGAGTGTGTAACAGCTTTATCCTCACTGGAAGAAAGTCAGCTCCTGACTTCACTAATGCCATAGCTTTGCACAGGCAAGCTACCCAAACGCTAATAGAGCAAGAGGCTGTAAACACCGTTCATAATGCGCCAACACACTTAACCAAATCCTATGCTATGTGTACACAGCTAGAGGAAAGCCTGATTGCATGTGTTACATGTGCATTATGTTCCTTGGCTGCCCTCCAGCTGGCTGCTTTCATGTCAGATAACTTTCACCCAGAAAGTTATATACTCAGAATTCATAGCTACACCCTTCTCATTCACATAAGGTCTTACAATCACTCTGTCTTACCATGATAGCCTGAGAACTGACTGTTCTCAGCAGGTCTGGTATATCACAAGACTCATATGCTTCTTCTGGATCAGGTCATTAATCATTTGCTCTGTGACTAATTCTTCTAAAATCAAAACAATCAATGTAAGGCACACGTCAAAGGAAAGCCGTCTCTCTCTCTCTCCCCCCAGATGTTTCACTAATGCACAGCCTGGTATAGTTACAGTATGACTAAGAAGTAGGAAAAAGCTTCTTGTTTCTGCTCTTATCTTCAAAATGGTCCAATCAGTAGAGCTGAACCAAAAGAAAATTCTAAAGAAAAACAGGAAGTAAACTGAAAAGGACATCTTGCATTTTATAACAAACCAAACAAACATTGCACTGCTTGCTTTGTAAATCTTACAGAAAAGCTCCTCCTTAGCTCAGGCTGCTTATTTCTTAAAAAACAAAGACAAGCAGAACTAGCTGCAGGCAATGAAGTACATTAGCATTTGAATTCATGCTTGTACATCCTCTGAGGGGAAAACTCTCTTAAAAGCAACCTAAGGAACTTCCTCAAATGTATTCTGGCAACAGTTATTTGAGACTTGAACATTTCTGATGTCTTTACAGTTCCTTAAAAACAAGTTGGGAAATGTTAAAAAAAACACAGATTGCTGCCAATTTCAAAACAGGATGTTTTTGTTGTTGATGACTGTAATTAGGACCAGTGACCTCGAAAATGTAAACAACCCATCCATTACCTCTTCTAATTATTGTTGCAAATATTTTTCTTCCTCTTTATAAACTTGGCTGTATGAGTAGTCTAGTGCTTACACTCAGGCAAAGACCAGAACTTCCACAGGACTGAAAATACTAGCACCCAATGTCACCAGCTAGTTCAAGGGAAAAGGAAGGGAGGTGAAGGAAAACATTTAGTATATGGTTAGTGATCTAAAATCAAGGTGGCTGTTATCAGCACACAGAAAAAGCAAGACAGAAAAGGCACTCCTACAAGAAATGCATTACAAGTATTGCTGAAGAAAGACCCGTTGTCAGGAGATAACCTTGGAAACTGCCTGAACTCCTGAGACAGTAAGGGGGAAGTTCTGCAGCTTTCCCGACACCTAATCCTGCAGTCAGAAACCTGACCCCCAAGTCCTTACCTTCTGATGTCCAAATTCATTCAATATTGTGCCCAGCTTCTTCGTGTTGCTGTGAAGTTTATGAGCAGGAATGGCTGGATTGGGATCCCTCCAGTCAATGGACAGGCGATGATACCAGAGGTGCCGACCCTCCTGAATGTGTGCTGACTTGATGCTGGGGTCAAAGCGATGCACCTCACATCCACTGTTGGCCATGCTGATCTCAAACTGGTTGTCATCGTTGCCTAGCCTGCGAAACACAAAAGATGTAACTATTAATGCTGCAAAAAGAACTATTAGTGAGTAGGACATTCGGAGGATTCATAGTAAAAGAAGGTAAAATCCAACTTATTTGTTTCTGAAGCAAAGCGGAGGAGCTGTTGTGCTCCTTCTTGGGATATATCAACAGCACTGAGCACAATCTAACCCTAATTCTGATAACCAGTGTCGTGGTTTAGCTCCAGTCGGCAACTGAGCACCACACAGCCGCTCGCTCACCCTCACCCTCCCCCTCCCCGGTGGGATGGGGGAGAGAATCGGGAGGGGCAAAAGAAAACTCCCGGGTTGAGATAAAAACAGTTTAATAATTGAAATAAAATAACAATAATAATGATAGTAATAAAATTGCAATGAAAAGGAGAACGAGAGAGAGAGAGAGAGAAACAAAACCCAGGGAAAAGGAAAAAAAAAACAAACGATGCAACCGCTCACCACCCGCCGACCGACACCCAGCCAGTCCCCGAGCAGCGATCGCTGCCCCCTGGCTAACTCCCCTCGGTTTATATACTGAGCATGACGTCATATGGTATGGAATAGCCCTTTGGTCGATTTGGATCAACTATCTTGGGCTGTGCCCCCTCCCAACTTCTTGTGCACCTGGCAGAGCATGGGAAGCTGAAAAAGAAAGTCCTTGACTAGCCTAAGCACTACATAGCAACAACTAAAACATCAGTGTGTTATCAGCATTCTTCTCATACTAAGGAAGAAAAATTAACTCTCTCCCAGCTGAAACCAGGACAACCAGAAATAAAGCTAAGAGCCCACAATAATACCTGCTGAAGATTTGGAATAAGTAGTTAGATAAAGGAAATTTAAAGGAACGTGTGTTTTTTCCCAATGTCACATTCATAATTGACGTTAAGAAACTTTTAATGAAATTTTTCATTCTGAAACTACTGGTGTGGATTGGATGAACTAACCTTATCAGAAAATTCAAGCTCAATGCAATATCCTGCATATTATTAGAATGAAGGGCTCCTTTCAAGGCAAGAACTAAACCACTTTTAGCCAGGCTGATAACCTTCCCGAAAAGCTTTTTCTGAATTCAGAAGTTCACATCATTTATAAGAAAATAAATTAAACTTTAGAACCTTTGTGCTCTCATTATTCCTCTGTTTATGTTTTATATTTATATATATTCCTCTATTTTCAACTTGCCTTTTCTTGACAAGATTGCAATACTTTCCTTAGTCTCCACTGCACAAACTTCCAATAACTGAGCCATAAGCAGAACAGCAAATACATTTAAAATTTATACAATACTGTTTTGTAAAAATCAGGCATATTTCCCACCATGTCTATAATCTGGTGTTACAAAGATGAGCCACAATGGCCACCAAAAGGGACAAGACACAAGAACCAAATGCCTCTCTTTCTCTGTGCACAGGAAGACACAGATAAAAAAGCAAATTTAAAAATAACCTCTTCACAACAGTAACAGAGCTGTTACACAGACTTAAGAGAAAGACTGCTGCTAATTTGGCAAAGACCCCAAAGAAGAAGAAAAATTAATAGCCCCATTGTACAGCAGTGTTGTCTCAGTCCCTGTCTCTGCAAGGAGAAGATGTACGTCACAAGGTTGTGCCATATTCCCGCCTCCTGTAGCCCATTGGTTCACACAGGGTACACTAAAACTAAAAAAAATCTGGTATTTACCATTGCAATCACATGTCTGGACCACACTAGTGCATAAAATAGGATGTCCTCTTCATTCCTACTCCTCCAAGCTTGTTCCAAACATGGTTCAAATCATGCACTAAACCTTAAACTTAATCAAAATCATGCTGTTGGGTATACACACATGTAGTGCTGGGAGGAGAATCAAGATTTTTAAATCAGTGCTTCAACCAGTTGTACTAATCGAGAATATCCACTATGTACTAACAGCATGGCATTTATCTATCAAACACAAACCATTACAGGGCAGTACTGTTAGATGTACTGTTAGAGCACCTGCTACACTATACCACAATTATCCTTAGAAATGGTGTGAGTCTGAAATAATTCTGGCTATTTGCATCAATATGTAAAATGCGACACATTTTAAATCATGCTACACTATGGTACGACGTTAGGCCAGCACTAAATGTTTTACACAGATGACATACTAGTGAAAAAAAAAAAAAAAAAAAAAAAAAAACCAACTTGTGAAACAATGTTTGGAAGAGCATATATTTTAGAAGTTACCAATACAGTATGACGCTCGCTTTAGTACTGGCTAAGCACAGTGTAATGATGCCCTATTAAAAGGTCTTCTCCTTAACCATCTTCCCCTTCGGGCATCCTGGGAAAGTAGGAGAAGACAGGGTTTGCAAAAACAGCTCAGCGTGCTTTTAAGAATGACTCTATTTCATAGGATTCCAGCCTGTACAGCCGTGTAGGAGGAAAAGAGAGGAGTTTTCTTTTAAGACATTCAACGCACATTAGGAAAAAAGTTCAGAAGTTAACCAAGTGAATCAACGTATTTGTTTGCATGTGGCTTTCTACAGAAGAGACACTGATGAACAAAGACCAGTGTAATCCCTTAGGAATGAGAAGCTGGCTAAAAATGAACAACATGTGAATTGTTGGGGACAGCTACAGCATTAGAGTGATGAGCCTACCAGCAACTGACGGACACATGCGTCCATGACACACTTCTAACAGTACCAGCTGGTACAATCCACAGGGCCAGATGCTTTTGATGTAGACAAACCTCAGGTTGCCTCCAAACAGATTGCTGTTCATGTGGACTGCAAAGGGAGGTTCACAGTGGTGCAAAACAGAAAAAAAAAAAAGATGAGGGTGAAGAAGGTGCTGATGTTATCTTCTGGCACTCTAGCCAACAGCTCAAATTTATGCCTGAAGAGAGATCTAACCAACAACAAATATTTAGGAGAGAAAATAAGGTCATCTCCAAAAGAACTGGTTTGAAAAATTCCTGGCTCACATGTGATCATGCTAAGGGATAACACGGCATGAAAGAGGTAAATAAATGAGGTCTCCTAAGAAAGATTTTATATCACTTAAAAAGGAACCATGATTTTAAAAGAAAGGTGCGGAGGTCACAGAAGACTAGAGAGGCCCTTGCCCACCATCAGGAGAGAGCAGCTGCTGCCTCCAGCAACAGCAAAATAAAAAACGCTGAAGACACCAACCTACTTTTACTGTAAAGTTAAAGAGAGCTTGGTTACAGAGTCGGCAGTTGCACGCAGTCCACGCACGTAGAGGTGGGCTTTCAAAGCAGCAGGAACAGCCCCCTGCGGATGGGCCCTCCTAGCCTGCATGGGAGAGGAAAGGAAGGACTTGCTGGCACTGCTCCCCACCAGCAGCAGGGCAGGGATGCTGACCCAGGACAGAGCACAGCACAGCAGGGAGCAGTGTCCCTTGGCTGTCCCCTGCTCCCAGGGTTTGCAGAGGGTCATGGTACACAGAGCCTCATGCTCAGAATAAACACTGGGCTGCAGCTTGCACTGGACGGAGCATCGCAGTGGCCCCCGCGCCATCCTGAAGCGCAGCAAGCATGCAGGTGGCACAAAAGCTGCTTTGTCTCCTCCAGCACAGCTCTAGTGGACACCTGTAGCTGATCCAGCCTGATAACTGCAGGTACTCCAGCTCCCACAGGGACCACAGGACAGAGCTGTAAAAACATGCATGTTAAGGTCCAGCCTTCCCTTTCTGTGTTCCCCCTCCTTTCTCAAAGGAAGATAACCGAGCTCCGCAGCTCAGGAAAAAAAGACGCATCCCCTGCCTGGATCCTAAAGCCCCTACACTTTAAGATCCACCTGAAAGGGCTTTTATACAGTATTGCAGCAAGACTCTTTAAAGCTCAACCGGTAGGTTTCTGAAATCCAATTCATTTATATTATCCCAGCTTGAGTGCCTGCCTGTGGTGTTTGTAACAGACTTAGCTTAACCTAAGCAGATTTAGCACTAATAACTAGAGCTCACGAATGCATAGTGCAACTACGTATCATACTGGGAAATCCTGCCCCCCAAGCAAAAACATCACTGCCTCCCAGTAGTGGAAGCAACTAACACTCATCCGAAATGATTGCCAGACATTTCAGACACTGCTCGCTCCCATTCACAAGTAACCTCTTCTGTAGCATTCAAGAAGGCAAAGCCTAAGCAGCATGTTTTGTTCCATTTTTTAATGATATATGGATTTAATTCAGGATTCCCAGTAACACTCGCACTGAACTTTCACATTTGTCCTCCATCCATCCTCTCCACAGAGAACGTTCTTCATTGGAAGCAGCTGCTCCCCCTTTGCTCTTTATGAACTGTATGAGATAACAAAAATGTTTAGAGGGGATTTTTGTCTTACTCAGAACAAAATTACTTTTCTGCCTGTCATAAGCTAAAGGAAGCAAGTCTGAGAGAAGAATTACGCAGTAACGTGCTCCAAAGGCTGCAGAAGTAAACTGGAGGATTGAAGACTGCTCCTTCTTAACCTCAAATATTTCCCTTTTATTTTTTAGCTGTTTCATGTGATG
The DNA here is from genome assembly GCA_013401315.1 of Balaeniceps rex. Classification (NCBI taxonomy): domain Eukaryota; kingdom Metazoa; phylum Chordata; class Aves; order Pelecaniformes; family Balaenicipitidae; genus Balaeniceps; species Balaeniceps rex. The sequence continues at coordinate 42,177 of VYZW01000130.1, forward strand.
GCTGGGTATTTACTGCACATGTGTATCTGATGATTGATGGGAGAGCCAACATCAATTTCAATCTCTGCTAAGCCCTACTGTTCCATCAGCATAGAAAATCTGGCATTCAGGCTCCCTGTACCATACCCAAAACCAGGACCAACATATAAAGCACTGGTATACATGCACTAGCTCAGACTTGTTCAAGACCATTAGCAAGTTACCTTTGTGTTGGTCAGCTTCGTGCCAAATCTGCATTTCCTAGCACAGATGAAATCAACTTGCATTGTGTCTACTGGCCAATTCAACGAAAATACCAGTCTCAACCCACACCTGGTCAATAGCAAAAAGGAAGGGGGACGTTAATACAGGAGCTCAGGTCTAATATTAATGATCATGTAACTTGAAGGGCAACATCTAGACTAATTCCACTGAACTTTGAGTACTTTGCCAAGACGTGTAAAGTCAGCAGCCACGTTATCCCAGGCTTCCTCTATAATCAAAGGAAAGCTATACCTACCTCCGGAACGTTATTTAGCTTAGCTGATTTTCCACCTGAATGTGCCTGCCTCTCCCTACTGACTACTAGAAGGAGCCTCAGGCAGTGAGCCAGTGCTACAATCAAGCAGGTAAAGTCTGGACCTGAGCATGGGATAACACAGCATCTCTCCTAACTTTCACAGGAACATGAAAAACGGAGGAAAAAAAAAAATCACGTAAGCCTATATTTTGCATTAAAACCAGGCAGGTATGATTTGAAATAGATTGCAAAGAACATTCAGAAAATAAGAAGCAACAGTAGCTGGGAGGAGTTTGCTCTCCATATGTGATTTGTCTCTAAGGGGCATGTTATTGTTATTCTGCCACAAGAGCAACACAGCTGAACAAAACCTGAGAGCCCCTCACCCTCTGAGGCGTTTGGTCTTTACAGGTCAATATAAACTCCATCCAAATATAAGCCCACCCAAATTAACAGAAAACACTCCCTTTGACTGCAGTGCACTCTGCATCCACTTTATGTTAATTCCTGACGTTAACTGCCACATGCTAATCACTGAGAAATGCCACCCAGACACAGTTCGTTGCTGTCCACCATTTGTAAACCCACAGCAGCAAAAAATCACAGAAATAAACCGTGCTGGTTCAAGGGAGATGAAGCCTTTCAATATACCTCTACCCTAAAGCCGGCTCCCAGGACAGCAAAGACAGTTTTATTAGGCTGCAGCCATGTGGCAATCTCTGTGAAAAGAGCTCCAGATCCCAGCAATCATTCTCCTAATACACCCGTGTGCAGATGGTTAATGCAAAAGGCCAGTGGCCTCAGGAACTCTGAGGACTGACCTCCCTTGTCCTGCCGGGAAGCAGAGTGTTTTATTAGCAGGGAAACAGGCTGCATTTGTGGTTTTACTACCTGTGAAAGCACTTGTTCTGTGAAGAGTGAAAACTTCAATCTCAAGTGCTGTAAACATCATAAACACTACAAACATTTTAAAAGAAAGCCACAACTGCCTTTATTATTATCACTTCGGCACATGTCACCCCTGAAGTGCTTAGCAAACACACTCTCAATATGGAAATGTACTATTTTGTCCCACGGGTAGTTAATGAAGTTTTATAAGTAATGCTGCTGAAGTACCTGGCAATTATGCAAGTCATTTCTGCTCAGGGAAGATGCTGTAGGCTTCTCAGTTTATCTCATTAATTTCCATCTTCCTTTATGTGAACTACCACTCACTACTCACCATTAAGCAATTTGTTTTCATACTGATACTAGAAAAGCAAAGGAAAACAAAGACCCTCATGGAGAAAGGTCTTTCCCTAAAAACAGAGTTTACAGAAGCACATTGACACGTAACAAACATACCCAAACAAAGTCTATATTTTAAAAGACAATCTTGTTGTAGCCTGTGTTGGATTTACAGGGCTTTTTGAAGCCAGGTGTCATGAAACAATTTGCTGTCTTTTAAAGAGAGCACTTACCCAAGGGAATAAAGACGGCATTGCTTGCTCCTGATTCGATGAATGAGGCTAAACCTCTCGTCAAGACAGATCGACCAGGGCTTCTTTGCCGTTCCAGAGTACCCTCTCAGGCTGTTCAGGTTCATTTGTTCACATGAAATCTGTTGAAATCAAAGGATGTTTCATTTTAAGACATGACTTTTAATTTGTTTTTAATTTGCCTTCTGGGGAAAGAGTGGAAAGAAGAAAAATGTTAATTGGTTTCATTTAAATCTGATTGACAATCTGATACACAGCTATGGAGATTTGATGATTTTTTTTTTTCCCTTGTTCGTCTGTTCTGCTTGGTGAAATTTAAGGCTTACATAATCCCCCAGAGAGCAACATAGTTGGAAAAGCAAATAATTAAGCATTAGTACTATAGCCAAAAAAATCAATTTTCCCGAGAACAAGATATTTTGGCATTAAAATGTTTTTTTTTTTTTCTGTTCAAACCTTGGAGTGGATTCTGCATCCTGAATAATGTTAAAATCATGTCATGATTCAAGACTGTAATCACAAGTTGCAGTGTTGCTGCGTTCTACACTGTATATCCTGCCTAGGGTGTCCTGGAGTGTTCCAGAAGGGATTTAATCATTACCCCAACACATCCTCTCTCCAACAACAAAGGGATTTAAGCAAGTGCTTAACTAAACAGAGGAATCATAGCATGTGTGTCTATACTGTGCTAGCTTAGGCATCTAGAGTCTAAAGCCAGGACAAAAGCACTGCAAAAGGAGAACAGATAGAGACCCTGCAGGGAGCAGCACTGTAAGTCAAAGTCCTTGTAAAGACCAAGAAAGCAAGGACTAAAACGTGCTGCATTCATCAGAAACCTGGAAGTGTCAAAAATCACTTAACTGAGAGGTGAAGTCAGCTTTGCCAGCAGCTGAGCAGCAGCCTGCAACAGCCGAAACACAGCAGTGGCTGAGCCAACAAAGCTTTGGCCCTGTGAGTGATGGCCTATGGAGGAGTCCCTGCCTGCAGCACCAGCTCTGCCTGTCTGCCCGGCACTTCACCCCCAGGCTCTACCACACCATTCAGCACCATCCTCTTCCTCCACACCCACTCTGGAAAAGGCAGGCATGGAGCTGGGGGGTGCTGCAGCCTTTCCAGCATTCAGGAGCCAGGGCACAGCAGGCAATGGAAAGCCAATGCAATTTGTACGGCGGTCACCGCAGCAGTGGTAAGGAGGTAATGGGAAGCAGAAGTAAGCACTAAAGCTGTGGCTACTTTTGCCCAAGAGAGGCTGTGCCGTGCTGCACCAGCATCAGCTTACAGTTGGTTGTTGAAGGGCTTTTCAAACCACGTGCAGCCCAGCCATCAAATTCAGGGGTTGCAGGGCACAGGCTGCTAACACGCAGATAGGAAAGCAGAGACTGAGAAGGAACCCAGCTGAGCCATCATGACAAAAAATTGTTCTTTGGGCCCAGTACCAACCCTGGCTGCAGGGATGGGAGCTGGCACTGCCAGAAAGCCAACAATAAAAAAGGTGGAAAGAACAGTGGTAGAGACAAAGCCAGGTTAAACATCAGTCCTGAACCGACTGTTCTCATCTTGCTCTTTCCTTCCTCTACAGCAGACTGCGCAGGCTCAGCTCTTGGTTTTAGCCAAACTAGAAAGCACAGGTCTGGCCCCACCTAGAACCACAGAAATGGAACAATTTTACACAGGGGTGAGAGTAAAACCTGGAACCCAGCCTTTGCTGTGGTAGGCACTCTCCACCATGTGCCTTATAATAAGTAAATAAAACTCTCATTCTTTAAGAAGCTTAAGCTCTGAAAGTTCATTACCTGGAGCATTAACATCCAAAGAGCTGCAAGCTGCATCACCACCTCCCTGCTCAGCTCATAATTCCCATGGAAAATTCATAAAAGCTAATATAGCATCTCTTCATGCTGCTCTTAGAATTCACTAAGTTTTAAGCAATGATTTGCACTGCACCCCACTACCCATTTCCCGTCAGTCACATAACAATCAAGGAATAAATGGCATTGCAATAACAAGCACTAATTTTAAGACACAGAAGAATAATGTGCTCTCTGCAGAAAACTATGATTCTGCAATGCTGCCACTTAATTGACTCATGCATTATGAGCAATTACAACACTCAGAATTTGGAGCAATTTTAATAGCTCTTGCTACTTAATAGCTCTTGCTATCAAAAATAAAAAAAAAACCCTGAACTCCGCCTTTAGCACCATCACCAGTCTGTTGCGTGATTTACAGACCCTGATGCACTGAGCTCACGTCCTGTTCTGGGCTTCTACTCACTACTATCATATAAACAACAGCACATATAAGATGGCTCTTCTGATCATTAGATACCAGCATTGAAAAAGCTTCTTCCGGCCACACCTCAACCCTGCTGACATGGCATCCTCCCCCTCCAGCAGTTCGAGCCATTCTACACTAACGGCAGGGAGCTGAACCCAGGCACAGTAATTAGCTTGCACTTGCTCAGCAAACAAGGAAAATGAGATCCCATTCTCATCTACATAAGCAGGATCCCATTTCCAGAAGTGCTCATACCACTCATGGTGTTATCCTGTCACTTATTAGTCCTATAACATCTGCCAGGTCAGGAACAAGGATTTCTCTCATTTTTTGTTTTCACTTATGCTTGTCCCCCCCACCAGGGTCAGTTACTCTGGGAATGAAACTTCTCGATTAGCACGTCAGAAGCAATAAACTCTCTGCTAATTGATGTCCTTGTAGGCTTTGACCTAACTAGTGGAGTTTAGCAGCATCTGCCACTGTTTATTAAGTCACCGAGGTGAAGGATGTTTTCAGCTTAATAAGCCTGCCGCAGCCTGAACTTCTGTACAACAAAACAAGCAGCTCTACACACATCTCTTGCTGTCTTTACATGCATCATCTTACCTCCTGCCCTCTCAGTGCTGGCATGAGTGGAGGCAGAGATGTCATTTTCTTGAGCATTTAGCCAGGGGTACCCACAAGCTGGAGGATAAGTGAACACTCCGCTACCCTCCCAGTTACCACACCATCAGCACAGCAGCATATTTTTAGACGTGTTTCAAATGAATCTTGTCGCACCCTTGAAAGCATTGCATTAACAAAGAATTTTGTATGTGAATGACATTTCAGCAACATTAGCACCTCAGGCTTTTTGCTGTTCTCCAGTGTAAGCAATGGTGCAGTTAAATCTGTATTCAAGGGTCAGTTGCTGATAGACCTGGGTACTGAAAGCAGCCACCCTGTCAGAACAGTGGGCACCCACCACCTTTTCCATTTTTTATTACAGGAAATACATGCGTAAATGCTGTTGTGCAGAAGTAATGCCTCCATTAAGACATGACGGCCCAATTTCTATATATGCTAAACCCTGGAAGTATCTGTCAACACAATGTGGACTTGGAAACATCACCTTTGAAAAAGCATGTAAAAACGCTAATTTTCTAGGTCATCATTTTTGTCCTCAAAATATCAGGATTCTATTGGTACCACTGGGAGAACTTGTCCAAGTTAGGGACTGATGCCTTGTTCTCATTTTACTGGGAACCTCAAATGCATCCTTTTTAGCTAAAATGATCCTGGTTATCCCATTATTATTGAGGGGTGGAGTGGTTCAATACACAGTTCTCTCGCTACAGACTGCTCTGTATTTTTCTGTGTCTGAGAGAGAGTGAGAGAGAGAACAGGAGAGGAACCACGTCTGGAATTTCAGTTATATCGTACTCCTGTCAGGACACAAACCCATCTGGAAATAAAAAGCAAGGAAATAATGCATTCTTTCTACCCTGTGTTTTGACCTTTACACTCATGTTCACCATGACTGCTAGGTTAAGCAACTTTAGAAATAAAGCAGTTTAGAAAGCAGTTTGGTGTGAGATTAACTCCTTATCTGAGAGGGAACAGCCTGAGCCAGGCAAACTGTTTTCTAAATGGAGACTGAAATAAAAAACCTACCTGAGAAGTGCTAATGTACTTCAGGAACCTCAAGGCCTCATAGTTGAGGGAAGGAGTTGGACTTGCCCACGGTTGTAGTTCAATGTGCCATCTTACAGTCTGCAAAGCAAAACAAAACAAAAAACACCTTAAAGGAACAGGATTCATTTCTCGGTACAAGCATAAAATGCAAGGGCTAATAAATTAAGGAGATTTAATTTCAAACAAAAAGAGCTTCCTAGGGGCTTGTCTACACATGAAAGTAATTTCAGAATAATGTAGGGTTTGAACTACAGTGAAAGATCATCTAACTATGATTTATCATGATCAGCTTTGAAAGCAGATATAGGTAATTCAGAAAGAAACGGCTCTTCAGCCAGGATACATGTGTCAACACAGTTATTCCAGGACACCCAAGTAAGCCCTGGCTTGTAGAAACGCACAAAGAAAACCAAGATCTGAATAACTAAATCCTCTAGCAAAACATCTGAAAACAGTGAAATAATTTTAATTTTACATTTATTGCTTATCTCCACTTGAACGTCCACTGAAACAAGAACTTGGATTACAAACACTAATCACCAAAGGAAACCTCTGCAAACAATCTTTTCCTCTTTTAAAATCTAGATTCAATAGAAAAGCAAGCTTCTTGCGGTCTTAAGAAAAAGTCCTCTTCCTCTCCCACGCCTGCCTGACAAGATACACCAGAATTCTTTGTTTTCCTGGAAAAAAAACCGTCAGTGTGGCTGTCAGTAGCCCTACCACTCCTCATTTTCACAGCCCCAGGGAAGTAGCTTTGGTGGATGCTTTCTGCACTCCCTGTGAGGCCCCTCAGCTCTGAACCTTGGGGATCCTGTCACTTCTCCAGCAACACTTCCCACATAGAGTGGGACAGAAGAGGTCTTTCAGACACGTGCTTGCAGGGCAACGGGGCTCTGCACTCCCATCTGCGCCACCTTCTCCAAATTCTGCCCGCTTTTGTCACGCTGGGAAGTTTAGACGTGTTATCTCTTGCCCTCAAGTAGGATAAAAATACAAGCACGGTGTTAAGTTGCACTAAATTAAGATTGATTCCTCATGGCTTTTCATCTTCAGGCACAATAACTCACTTCTATGGCTGGGCAGGTAGCATCAAGCTTCCCTTTAATCATCCCCAATTAACTGAGCTTCCATAACGAACGGGGGGAGGGGGGGGGTGTTTCCCATAGCTTCATGTTGCCATTCAATAAAATACCAACCAAACAGAAGCCCCATGTGGGATTCCCACAGGACCTTATTTCAAACGAAGCCCTGGAAAACATAGAAAATAGCAATTAACCGGAGCGGATGGAGGCAGATCAGAGAGGCAAGGTGCTGAGCCCTGCCGGAGAGGACAGCCCACCATCAGGCTGGTCTGTGGCACCAGGAGAAGAGCCAGCGCGGTGACAGCAGGGATCCTCTGACACCAGAGAGGAACAGAGCAAAGAAGAGAAGGCGATGCTAGAAAAGAAAGATGATTAAAAGGGACCACCAGACCAGACAGAGTTTGCCTTGAGCCAATATCGTGAATTGATATTTTCGCAGTCTAAGTAAACCTAGTCTGGAGTGAATGTGAGCCAGGAGGTCTGTATAAGGTTTATTGTTCCTTTAGGGTTTGCTCTTCAGGGTTTTTTTTTTACTGTTAAGAGATGCTGACAAGGACATTTGAGATTTTTTTTCCCCCCAGAAGCAGACAAAAGTAGCATCTGCCACCCTGCGATTTGCTGCCTGCAGCAGACACAGGCTCCTATACCCTGCACAGCACAAGGCTGGAAGCAAGCTAGCAAGCAAGCTCTGCAGCAGCACGTACCCCTGACCGGCTGATTGCAGAAGGCAGCCTGCAAACAGCTAACAGCAGGAGGATAGGTGCATGCCGGGGAGGGAAATGTGTGTAATCTTTCAGAATGAGTCACGGTTCACACGGCTGAATAACGTTTGCCATGGCAGGAACGCTACCGTTTCAACAGGCTTGGAAACTGAAATGAAAATGAAGACTGACAATCATTTTCAGGAAAAAAAAAAAAAAAACAAAAAAAACCCAACCCAGACACCTAAACATCCGTGCCCAGTTATTCTGAAATCTATTTGTGTGAGAAGTAGCTCATTAAGTAGGGGAATTGCAGGGTGGCCATTGTGGCACCATTCAGCAAGAATTCCCTCTGCACTGAGTTGACGGGGAAGAAAAAGAAAAAAAAAAAAATCCCTATAATTAACCACGTGAATGAGGTTCTTTTTCAGCAGAGTGCAATATCAAAGAGCCACTGTGGCTTTCTCTCAGGGTCTTAAAATCTTAAAGATGACAAACTGCCTTTCCACTGTCTCCAAAATCAATAAACACATGACTATGAAGATAAAAACCCCAGTGACTTAATAATGCAGTTTTATTTTTCTTTTTTTTTTTTTAAAGTGAAAGAGATCAACCTTTTATACAGTTCTTTACATTGAGGAGCACTACACAAATGCTACTTTTGCAACAGAGATCAGACCTGAGCTCCTGTTTGACAGCAGTGCTTTTGAATAGCTTCTCTTGGTCCCTGGCTCCTTACTAAGCAGCAGCCCATCTCCATTCACCAAGGAATACATTAGAGAGGTCTGTTCCTAGCACCTCCTAACACTTCAATAGCTAGATTACAATAAGATTCACAGATGATGAACGGGGGTTGGGGGGGGGCAGGGTGTGAAAATCCAGTACATCTGTTGGACCACAAAATATCCTCCTGAAGGAGCCATTCCCTGTGTACGTTGGTAGCCTTTGTCTATAGTTTTTCGGGAAATTTTCAGCCTGTTCCATAGTGTTTCCATGCAAGCCTTCTCAAATTCTGCAGATAAAATGCACCCGGTCCCCGTGAACCAACTGCTTTGTGAAAATCAGGTTTATTCCTGATAAACACATGTTCCTTATTTTGAGGAATTTTTCCCATCTAGACTTTGCAATTTTATTTACTCAAAGCAAAGCTAACTGTGGCGTCATGATTTGGGGTTTCTCACTTGTATTACAGAAGTCTCTAGAGTAAGTAACTGAGAGCAGGTCCCTGCGGCTGCTGTACAAAACAGGCTGAGGAGCAGCTCCTTCCACAGGAACATGTGTTTATCAGGGGGGCTTCTACAGCAAGTATACAAGAGGAGCAGAGGAGGTATTACAGTCCATATTATGCAGCTTTGGATATGAAACTCAGACAGACCTCCCCAAGGTTGCCCAGGAGGAGCCAGAAAACCAGTTCAGACATTCTGCATCTCTGGCTATCGCCATCCGTGTGCTATCTCCCCAGGGTAAGGACTCATCCAACGAGACACCATGACTCTGTTTCCCAAACACCAATCTATCCTGATTCCACAATACAAAGATATGACAGTACCTGGAAAGTTACAATGCCACTTAAAAATATCATACTGAATATCTTGAAGTATCCCTCTATTTACATTGTTTCACTTACAGACACGTTACCTGAAATTAGCATCGTAAGAAAAATCAGTCTTCAGCAAGACTTTATCACAGGCACTGGTCAGACACTGACTTCAGCTACCCCAGAAGGGTAATGGATATCCAAAAACTGTTATCCAGAGTGATGTTTAAATTTTCACCACATGACATAACCACAGAGAAAAAAAAAAATCTTAGGGCAATGCCATTGCTTTGTTAGGAAAGCTAGGATGCATCTGAAGGTTTGATTTTTTTTTTCCCAGGTACTTCACACTTAAGGATAAAGACTGACTGCGTTCAGCTCTGGGGACCCCAACGTAAGAAAGACATGGACCTAACGGAGTTCATCCAGAGGAGGGCCACAAAGATGATCAGGGGACTGGAGCACCTCTCCTATGAAGAGACAGGCTGAGAGAGTTGGGGTTGTTCAGCCTGGAGAAGAGAAGGCTCCAGGGAGACCTTATAGCAGCTCTCCAGTATCCAGAGAGCACCTACAAGAAAGCTGGAGAGGGACCTTTTACAAGGGCATGTAGTGATAGGACAAGGGGTAATGCCTTTAAACTGAAAGAAGAGTAGCTTTAGATTAGATATAAGGAAGAAATTCTTCTCTATCAGGGTGGTGAGGCACTGGAACAGGTTGCCCAGAGAAGCTGTGGATGCCCTATCCCTGGAAGTGTTCAAGGCCAGGTTGGACAGGGATTTGAGCAACCTGATCCAGTGGAAGGTGTCCCTGCCCATGGCAGGGAGGTTGGAACTAGACAATCTTTAAGATTCCTTCCAACCCAAACCATTCTACAATTCTGTGTTTCCTTCAGACCAATCTGACAGTAATCTGCAGTGGCTTTTCTCTGGAGACCACTTCTTTCTAGATTTTTCTCCCTCATCAGCCATCTATGACAGTCATCTGATAATCCCTTAATAATCTGTAGTATACATATGGTATCATTTGTCCTAAAAATCTGAAATCATAATATTAAGTTTCAATCAACATGTGCAAAGACTTACAAACCAGCAGGTGTAAAACTGTAGGTTTGCAAAATTTCAGGCTTTCCTAGCACAAACTTGAACACATAAATCATTAAATTCTTTCCAGATCAATCCTAGTTTCAGCACAGTAATTCAAAGAGCTCAACCCCTCCCTTCTCTTCTGCTTACATTTGAAAGGGAATTAGTAAGTTTTCCATACTTCCATCTTTTCTAACTCAGTAACTGTTTTTTCCCTCCTTTCAGTCTCATACCTTTTTAGCAGCCTATTAAAACACAGAAACGTATTAGCCACGTTTATAAACAAAAATTTGGGAATCCCATTGCCCTGCCAAGCAGTCTGTTGCTTCCGACAAAGAAACAAAAGACTTGTCAATACATAGACAGATGTCTTAATTAAGGGAAAAATATAAAATCCTCTGGTTAAACTGTGCAACAATAAATTTTTACACTTGAGGCAGGACCAAATGTGAGTGGAAAGCACTTGTGGCAATAAACTCCACCAACAGCCGTAAATATTTGCTAGCCATAGAAACAAATGACATGCACATCTTCACCTCCAACCGTTTTGGCTGTACTCTGTGTATCACCATGCTCACCCCTTGTGGAAGGGTACAGTGGAACAGAGCTTGCTCGTGGGTGAAGTTTTGCAGTTTAAAATGCAATGGGTGGGATTCAAATTGCAACATTTCAGACATCTATATAAGGAAAAAATTTTTTACAATGAGGGTGGTGAAGCACTGGAACAGGTTGCCCAGAGAGGTAGTGGAGGCCCCATCCCTGGAAACATTCAAGGTCAGGTTGGATGGGGCTCTGAGCAACCTGATCTAGTTGATGATGTCCCTGCTCACTGCAGGGGGGTTGGACTAGATGACCTCTAAAGGTCCCTTCCAACCCAAAGCATTCTATGATTCTACGATTCTATGATCTACAAGGCAAACGTACATTTACTGGATTGCATTCCTGAAGGCTTGCCCTTGTGAGAGTAGATGGTCCCTAGGTATGATTTACAGGGCTTGGACATCTTTTTATTTGGGGTCCCTCTGGAGCACCTGTGGCTTTAAGCATACTATTTTGTAGTGGTCTTATTTTGTTTTTTTGCCCCAATTCGAAAGTACCTTGAATAGTGAAAGCAGCATGTTGCAGCGCACCCACATACTGGCTTCACGGGACATGCCAGTGCACCTCCCGAGGGACACGCAACAAGTGCAAGCCTGCTGAGATGAGTGGGAGGGCTGCTGAGGGTGGAGGCGGGCAAACCTGGCACGCTGCTCCTCTCGCTGACGACATGGAGCAGCTCTGGCAGTGAACGATCCCTCGCGAACGCCCACGTTTAGTTTCAGAGGCAATTAGCTGGTTGACTCCAAGGGAGAGCCGGGAGTGAAGAAACATTCCTGCAGTGCGGACAACCAGGGACCAAACTCCCACAGTATGCTGGGGAGCGAAGTTATTTGACTGGGCAGACGAGGCAGACAGGCTCTTTAAGGGAATGATTCATCTCACTATAGAGTAGACGTCTAAAATAAGTAAGATGAGTCACACACTGGAAACGTCCATGTCTTTCCATGACCTGCAAAGGAAGCCTGGAGGATGGGCTCAGAAACACCTACACTGTAGACATTCAACATCACAGAAGAGGAACCCCAGACCAGACTATCATACATGCCATGCTGCAGAAAAACTTGTATTTTAGAGGGCTGAGCCTACTCTTTAGTTGAGCCTCAAGCAACACTTAATTGCACTTTATTCTTCAGCAAGGTTGAGTAACTCCAAATGTTTTATGCTTGGAGCAGCAATACGTGGCACAAGTAAAACAAACTCCACCTCAAAGCAGAGGTGTCAATAGGAAAGAACAAGTATGCCTCAGCCTTGGCAAAGACCTCCTTGAGAAAGGTCAATTCATTCGGTCCCCTTTAGCTAAATGTAATCAGCATCATACAGAGGGCTCGCAAGAGGCACACTCATAAAGACATGCTACGCTACATTGTTAATTTAGAAGCAGCGGGGACATGAACAGGCTCAGTAAGCTGTAATTTAAAGTACAGGCTTACAAAGTGACAATATGACTCATATTTAAAGCTCCGAGTGAATTAACTTCTAACGTGGCTGGCTTTATAGGTATCCCATCCCTCCATGCCTGAACTGTTTCTTTCCCTTTTTTTTTTTTTCCTTTTATATTACTATTATTTTCTATTTTTCTTTGCAGTTTGGCTTTCTTAAACATATGAGGTTTTTGCTTAAGAAACCATATTGCAGAAATTGCTACATATATTACATACGCTCCTGCTCTGCATGTGCGTGCCTGTATTGAGAGAAAAGCAGTGGGTTCCCTCTGAGACATCAGGCATTGGGAGTATCACAGGGAAACGCAGCTGACACCTAGTCCTGCAGCCACCTAAACCGAGAATTTCCACTCCAACAGTGAAACTTTCATGCGCTGCACAAAGTCCATAATGAACTGAAAAAAATTAATACAGGAAATCTTTCTATTTCCCCATTTTTTACTTTTCCGAGTTTATCTAAAGCAGAGACATCTCTGACAATGCTGCACGCAAGCACACAGCCTTCTTCGTACCCAGCCACCACAGGATTGCTCCATCCTCTGTACGCATCGGGTTGGTGCAGTGGAACAAGCAGGCCACGTAGGAGTCCCTCCCATAGACAGACTCCAGTGCTATAAAACTGTAGTGTGTTACAGAATCATGGAATGGTTTGTGTTGGAAGGGACCTTTAAAGATCACCTAGTCCAACCCCCTGCCATGGGGGACATCTTCCACTAGATCAGGTTGCTCGAAGTATATAGTACTGGTCCCAGTACAGACCCTTGAGGGACACCACTCATTACTGGTTTCCACTTAGACACTGAGCCATTGACTATAACTCTTTGGATGAGGCCACCCAGCCAATTCCTTATCCATCTAACAGTCCATCCATCAAACCTGTATCTCTCCGATTCAGAGGTAAGAATGTTGTGGGGAGTCATATCAATGACCTTATAGAAGTCCAAGCAGATGACATCCATAGCTCTTCCCTTGTCCACTGACGCAGTCACTCCATTGTACAAGGCCACTAGATTAGTCAGGCACGACTTGCCCTTGGTGAAGCCGTGTTGGCTGTCCCTAACCACCTCCCTGTCTTCAGTATGTTTTGACATGTCTTTCAGGAGGATCTGCTCCATGATCTTATCTGAAGATTTGATGGCAGAACATTAGGCTGAGGAACAAAAGCTTTGTGCCACAATGAGCAAGCAACGTAACACATACAGTCAGGCTCTCCCATGCAGCAAGGCTACTTACCAGAGTAAAACCCTGCCTATGGAAACCAGTCCTGGGATAAGAGCATTTTCTGCATTAATAAGCGGGTGTCCTCAATTTAAATGAGTTTTTGACGTGACTTGTGTATGAAGAATTTTAATAACTAGAGGTGTTTCTATGTCTGGACATGCGTGTTTTATTTTATTGAAGAGGGAACATCTAGGAATCACTTAACTCTCCCTGAGCCCCCTGCTCTCTGTGCATCACCTCCTCCAAGCCTCTGCAGAGCAGCACATGTTTGTCTGCCTGGGAGCAGGGTGCGATTGCTGCGAGAGCCAACTTATGCAGCTCTGAGCATCACCCAGAGGGCTTCGCTTGAGAGCAGTTCATCAGCACTTGCTTCCCAAGGCTGCAGTTTGCACCATAAGTAAAACTCTTACGCTTAGCAGGGAAAAGGAAAAAAGCAATGTGTCTTGCATGCAAAGTTTTACACTGAAATGAAGAAAACAATTTCCTGACTTCAGTTCTCATTAGAAAAGCTTTGAGCCACTGCATGGTAATTGAAACCAAAAGAGTCTTTACCCTTGTAGAGCAAATCAGTCTGAACATGCATACATAACAACCCCTGGAAAGGCAGCAATCACCAAGCGTTTCACCTCTGCTCTCCTTTTGTTAATATTCATGTTTATTTTCTGCTCCTTTTGCTTCCGATTTCCCATCTGATGGTATGAAATGGAGCCACACGCATACAAATTACAGCTCTTGTGCTCGCAGGGGAACTGCTGGCCTAACGTGCAGGCAAGCCACACCACTGACCTCGATGCAAAACACCAACGACTTTGATGCCTTGGCAGGTTCAGCATTTCACACACAAAGCCCACGCTCAAGGTCTCTCCAAATCTACTTTTAGTTTTGTGTCTTTTCCCCCAAACAAGTGTCTCATAAGAAAAGCATATGCAGAAAAAAAAGGGATGCTTGGCACCAACTTGAAGTGACAGAATTTGTATCAAGACTTAAGAAAGGGCTTTGGAAAAATAAAGAGCACCTTCCAAAACTAACATGACACAGACAGATCTGTAGAGGCATTTCGGTGACTAACGCTCCATTGAATTCAAATCGAAACCCTGACTTCCACAGGAAATGGGTTTTGGGAACCAGCTTACCAGGTTTAAATTAGCTGTTGTGGACACCACCCCCCTAAATTCACCGATAGACCTGGGCTTCAGCGACTAATGTACATCACCCTGGGTGCAGGTTTGTGACTTACAGAAAGGACGTGTTTCAGAACACTTGCCAAAATATTAATTTGGAGGTACTTACGAATTCAGAAAGCATTGCATCTAATTTATTATTTACATAGCATAACCACCACCCCTCACTACCTCTGGAATAAATCCACTGCAACCAAAGGAGCTGGGAGCTGCAGAAGTAGGAAAGGGCAGCGCTGCATTGGGGAACCCCTCCTCAGACCTTCAAATGTCATAAGACTGACAGCTCTGCTGCTGGAAATCCCAGCAACATCAGGGAGAAATATATGTTTATTAAAAGAGAAATTGATTTTACTCTGCTAAGAGGCACACAGCTTTAAAAACAGTCAAGTAAGATTTCTTTGCTATGGTAATAAAATGAAATAAATAAATTGGGCAGCAGCATTCCAGTGCTATCCAGAGGCTGACAGCGTGATAATTTATATCTGATGGCGATCAAACCAGGAGCCAGAACAGACTGAAATTTATGGAAGCAAATTCTCGAAACTGCTTAAGCAGTGTAATACTCAATCAGCTGAATTATTTCCAGTGCCTGCATGCCTTTGCCAACACTCAAAGGATAACAGCAAGAAACAGATAGAGCAACTACTGGTCACTGCTTGTCAAATGCAGACTTTAGCTAAGCAGAGGCAAGACCGCGGTTTCAACCTCTATTCATAACTGCTTTAAATGAAGTGCTTTGGTTGAGAAAAATATGGGAGATGTCATAATCGATACAATGGGGGGGGGGAAGCTATTTTCCTCTAGGTTGACTTTGTTGCAATATTCAAACCACAGCGTTTGAACAAACAGAATTCATCAGTAAATACCCAGCTAGCCAGATAAGCAGAGTTTATTTTGTGCAAACTCCAGCACTCTAACTGTGATGTACAGATAGGGGTGCCTCTGGCAGCCTATCCACTGACTTCAGCAGGCTCTGCCTGAGGCTAAGAACTGGGGAAAAAGAAGGTGCTTTAAAGTGAAACGTAATGCTTTCACACAAATAAGAGCATTTCACACTTGTGCAGCTTTCTCTCTCATCCAAGCGGAGTGCAAATGTCTAAACAGAAATGGTCCACCACACCTTCCATCCTAAAGGGAGATCCGAAGCATCAGAAAACCCCTTCCCCTTCATCTGCCCCTCCTGGGCAAGGACCAGGAGGACCTTCTGTGTCCAGGGAGCAGGAGAGGGCAGTATTTGTTGCTAGGCATCTATAATATCATAAAACAAGTAAATGTTCATTCTTATCCATGGGTAAACCAAAAGGCTGAGTGACTTCTACAGGTATTTAGATTTCATAACATAAAACCTAAGGTAAAAGAGAAAATACTCACAACAGGTACCTAGGGGCTTCCGTCCCTGCAACCCACCATCAGCTCACTTGATCATACGGGGTTTTACTGCACAGCCAGGGAAAACCTAAAAAGCCAAACTTCACTTTTTTCTTCTTCAACTCCCAATTTCATACAAGCGTTAGTTAATAAAACAAGGCCACAGAGCTCCACAGAATTAAATGTATACTAGCTTTAAACATCTACAAACATACTCCCTTTCTTGTTTTTAATGTGATTATGGATTACTGCCCTTAGTCTAGAGCTATGTAAAAGTCTTCCAAGCAAAATAAAACAGTGTGTTGGGCAATTAGTTCCCCATGTCTAGAAAGGGAATGAGAGCTGGCTTAGAAGCTGCTAGAATTTTAAGTACAAGATGATACATTTATTTTCCAATTTATAAAGAAGAAAATCAAGCTCATTTCAAAGCACACAATTTTGAAGTATTTTTTGTTCAAGACAAGCATAGACCCAAGTATCATAAGCCCACAGAGGATGGGCTGGGGCAAATATGCACCATCCTCTTTAGTTAAGGACATTTTCCAATGTTTTATTACTAATTCTGAGCGTTATACAGAACATAGCACTGAACAGCTACACGGTTTGACCCTGAACTCCTGATGTACCCAGAACTCCCACAGATTTCATAATGAATAATAATGGCAAGATCAAACCATTAATCAAGACATCTAACTAAGAAGAAACACATCAGCTCAGCAGCAGCCAATTGACACATAATTGCTTCTTGTTTAATTTTCTCAAAAGAGCAAGGGAAAAGGAACAAGATGCCGTTGCTTCGCTCTGTTCAGGATGAAACAAAGTTCACTTCTTTGAAAGTTTCGGTGCCACAGAACAACCATGAGGAAAGCCCCAAAAGAGTATTAACAAATTTTATTGTTCCTTTGGGTTTTTTTCAGGCAGCTCCTACCCTGCAGCGTTCGTGTCTGGGATAAATCTCGATCCTCCACTAGTGCTGTCAACTCTGCAGGAAGCAGGAAGGATTTCAAACTGATTCTTATCATTTTTAGGCTTCTAAGTGGCAAGTATTATTTAACATTACATGCCATATCAATAGGCATTACCATCTCTTCCCCCTAGCATTTCAAACACTGTCTCTTTGTAAAATATGAAAGAGGATGCTAAATAAAGGGTACTGACTTTGAAGCTCCCACTTAATTATTTGACTTAGCTAGCTGCTAGGAAAGGAATGAGGAAGAGGGCTGGGGATGGATGGGGCTAAGGGGGGGAGGTTAAAGCAGCGATGGCAACTCTACGATGTTAACGTTCACTGGTTCTAACATCATTTCCAACTGCATGCATTTCCCAACCAGGTCCAGCCCCTGGCACATCACCGATATTTGCTTCTTTGCTTACTTTCCATCTAGGTTAATTTTCCCCAGCAGACCACCCTGTCACACACACCAAAAAAAAAAAAAATAGTGACTTATTACCTCATCAAAACCAACAGCAAGAACACAGAGCATCCACTGTTTTAGCAATATCCCTGAGAGAGAAGAGTTGCCTAACTGGCTCTTTGCAGGCCTTTCCTTGCTAAGCTCTCGAGGCCCACGAAGTTTGTCTTCTATACCCCAAGAAGGGCAGAGGGTTCGATTCCTTCAGTCTGCAGGAGCCACGAGGTCAGTCCTGGAAATGACCCAGAATTTTGTCACTTCCAGAAAAACCTACAGCAATGTACCCAAAGCTGCACCTGAAATCTATCAGAAAGTGGAACCCGAAGTAAATTTCAGCAGGTCACTTGTTAAATGAGCTGCTGGTTAGCTCTTTCTGCAACAAGCATGTAAACCCAGAGGTTTTCCCATGTAAAATCTGAAGCAGTTGGCTTCACCTGAAAATCCTAAGAGACTTCAGAAGCCAAGGGCTCACTGAAAAGTCTCCCTGGTCCTATATTCCCGGAGCCAAGAGAAGCCCCCATTGCACGATGGGGCGAGGTGGCAGCAGGAAGGACGCTCCTCACAAGGATCCCCCAGATTTGGGATTTGCAAATCTAAAACGGTTCTGTGGTACTGACTTTTCAAGAACACTGCAAAGTCATTTTGTTCCCATCTGCACAGCATACGGAGAATACTTCGGTGAGAAGCAAGATTTCTGTGTATGTGGTAACAGCTGCTGGAACTATTACATTTATCATTACACAAAGACATAAGGAAAGGTTTATTTATCATATTTATACATGTGTCAAGGAGGACATAAATTACAGGGCTAGTTTTTAAATGTTGCAAAAAATGAAAAAGAAAGCAAAATAATCACCAAGGGGTTCCCCCAGACCCAGGACTTGTGCCCTTCAAGGGATCAGCAGTCACCCGAGGACACCCCATCCACCCATTCCCTGACAGTGCAGTCCATGAGCACCTCGCAGCCAGCACCTTTCTTGATGGCACCTGAGCTTGATGGCACATTTGAAAGCAAGACTACTGAAGACAAGACGGAAGATCAGGCAGGGGAAAACACACGTCATTGAAGATCCAAACTCTTCCACTTAGTGCTGCGTAAACAGCTGGGAACGTTTCCACCATCTCCTGCTTAAAGTGACTGAGTTATTATTGTAAGAGCAAGTTCAAAATCATGGCTTTCACCTCTCTGTTACCCAAGGCATCAGTCCATTTGTGCATGTGGTTTCTATTACCCTTAGAGATTTGCTAACTCAAAATAGGGCAGCGTGTCACCCTGTCACTTTTGTATAACAGAAACACTAACATAAACAACATCGAGGAGAGTAATGTATCTTATGGATTCCAGGATATACATGCTATACCACAACTAAAAGAAAAATGAAATGAAATGTCTTTTTTTTTCCCCCCCTTTTACTTGTTCCACTGAACTGAATGCCATTTGATCTTGGACTTCAACAGCACGGAAGGGCTCTGGACAATGTTTCATCATACACAAAAGTATCTTGGTGTGTATCTGCTAGCTACAAAAACGCTCGATTAAATGACTCATCCACAGCGCACATCTCTGGAGCACTGAACGGCCGTCCAAGACAAACACAGCTCGAAGTTAATATTAGAACAAGTGATAAGAGGGGGCTGCTGCGGATGCCATCAAAGATTAGTGGTGGTTCACACGGCCTTTCTCACCTACGTGTTAAGTCTTTTATCTAAGCTGTGCCGTGAGTGACAGCCGTCACTGCCAGGCTGCAGGACGACGACAGTGTGGTCTACCACGACCAAACCAAACCTCTTGTGTGAGGAGCAGAGGTCCCTCACTAACTCTATCTAAACCTCCAAATTCTACATCTGTTTCGTAAGAGAGATGATGCACTTGTCACATTGTCTGTACGAGTCTGCGAGGCAGCTGTTGGAGGGGTTTGTTCTTCACCGCTGGATTTCAGTACTGCATCCCTTGTCATGGGCCACTGGGGTTTTGCTCTGGGTTCACACCGAAAATGCACCTCAGTCTGAACCATGCCCACAGTTCAGTAAAAGTGGCACGAGAGAGATGTCTGGCATGCTAGCACCTCCCGTGCAGCCTTGAAGCAGACACACGTCTCTGTTAACTGCCTGGCTGGATGGGTAAATGTTGATGTGAGTTGACTGAACAAACTGGGATGAAAACCTTACTAGCAACAAAGTTAAATATTTGTCTCATAAGGAGGAAACTAAAGGTCAGAGATGTAAAGGAAAAACCCTACGGCTTTCTGGGAGAATTTTTCTTGTCCCAGATCTCTCTTTGTTGCCTCTTCTCTCTCCAAAGAAGGAAGTTTTAGAAATGAATGAAGCAAGCTTGGCCACCCTGAGAACTGCTTGAGCAAGGAAAGCTGCATGTTCAAAACTGTCCTCGCTTCTATTATTTCTAGTATAAAACATGAAACGTGACAGAAGATCATTTTTGGGATTAACTTTGCCCATTGTCTTCAAGGCTGTCAAAATTTCCGACTTTCAGGGACTCTTGCTCTTTTCCCATGACAAGACTGTGATTTGCTGTACAATTGACTTTCATACCAGTGCCCACCTCCTCCCACCTTCTGCTCGACAGCTGCTTTCGTGCAGAAGACATCCTTCCTCCTCCGAGCATGTACACAGCACGTGAAGGGGAATCCTGCTTGTTTGTTGCTAATAAGGTCTGACAACCAGCAGCACACCAGGCAACACAGTCCCAAACACAGTGAACTGCATGCAGAGGGGCGAAGAAAGAGGTGACAGCAGAGGACATGTTTACTGAATTACATGTTTACCCTTTAGTGGGACAAAGAGGCCATGACCCGAGCTGCTCAGCCACCCTCTGAGCATCACCATGCGGGCAGGAGGGCAGTGTGGGTCGCTTCCCCCCACAGCGGTCCCGTTCAACAGTTTGAGCTGAAGACAGCAAACAGGGCTGGATCAGTATGGTTTTTTTCTGTACCTGCTACCAGAGTCATAAAGGATTCACGTTTTGTACAAGGTCCATGGACCATCTAGCCTGGTTCAAGAAAAAGATGGCACAACTGTAAGGGCCATCACAGAGCAAGGCACCTGCAGAAGAAATTACCACATTGGTCCCTGGGTTATATCCTTAAATAGGAAAGCTTATATGCCCTGAAAAACATTTTTTCCTGTGCCACAGCTATCTAGAAAAAAATTATTCCCCTGTCTTTATATGCTGAAAGAAAGCCTTGAGTAGGTATTTGAAAGAAATCTATATTATTGGATGTAATTAAGTCTCATAAAGCTGTAATGACTTTCTGAAGGATAATATTCCCCAGCTGCTTCTCAAAAATCATGAAGGAAGAACCTATTTTAGGTAATACAAAGTGTGTAAGAATCAAGGTTATTCTGAGTGATCATTTACCTCACAAGCTCGCAAATGACATCATTGTCAGAAAAAACATTACCATCTCCTCCTTACAGTCTACCGTAAACACATTTCATCGCTGGTTAAAATACAATGAAAGCGCAATATTGCCCTTGCTTGGCTACCTGCAGAAGGATTCCCATGCTTGGGTACCTTCCGGTGCCTCAGCTGCCGCCGTTTACAGGCAGAGCTGGCTGGTGCTCCCCAGCTTTGGTTGTCTGCTGGTGAAAACTGCTATCAATAAAAGTTTATTCTTTTCTTCTAAACACAATAACCTCTCTCAGTCTGTGCTATTAGCCTGAATATTTGAACAAAAACCAACCAAGGCTCTCACAGCTGTTCCCCAGGTACTAATGGCCTGAAGCCATAAGCTCCTACCTTGTGCTAATCTTACAAGCTAAGCAACTTTGGGTCAGTTTATATTTGGTAAGAGACCTCCAAGCGCTGGAGAGAAAAAAGTTGTCAAGTAGCATTCCTTCCTCTGGGGTCCACTGAGTCATCACAGGGCAATTATGGTGGGGTCTGGCCTCTCTAGTGAGGTATTAAACCAGGGCAAGGATCGCTTATAGTCTTTAAAGACCCCATTACCTCTTTTTATTATATTGATGTTAGATCATTGTTCAGACTAAATTCCAGTTTGGCTAATCACATTGTACCTGCCAGACTGCTTCTCTAATTGCAGAGTAGGTAAATGTAGACAGAGGGACCTCAAGAGGTTGACTGATTCTACCTCCCTGCCCTGAAGCACAACTAAGGATATCCAGCCCTTCCCTGTGTGGATACCCGAAGCCCACATTTTTCTAGGGAGTCTTTCCACTGCTTACCCAACCACAGAGCTAAAAGATTCTCCTAGTATCTTGCCTGAAAATTAAGCCAGTTACTTCTTGTCCTACTTGCAGTGGACCTGGGGAACAATCGGTCATTATGCCCTTCAAAAAAAATTACTTTTTTTAGTATGAAGAGTCTTGGCACATTCCTCTCAAAACCTACTTTTCCCTATTCAAAACAAGTACCAGTTCTGCCAGGCTTTCCCCGTACCTCCTAACGCCTTTTTCCTCCCATGGAGACTCTCTGCAGTTTGTCTACCTGTTATTAAAGGAGGTGCCCAGAAGTAGGCACACTCAAGGGAATAACCAATATCCAGCTGTTCAGCATTGCATTCCTCTGTAACAGAACCACAGCTGCAACTCACGTTCATCAAAGCTAGGACGCTATTCACTCCTCGCTGCAGCATTTAGAGAAAAGCTTGTCATGTCTGGTACACAGGTGAGGTGACTGGAATAAGCTCTGGATTTAAATTCACTAGGGGATCCAAAAGGCTGCCTTGACCCATGCTCCTGCCCCAGCAGCTCCCTTGTTTTGGCTCAGCCTGGGCAAATCTGCTCCTTCAAACACAGCCTGATGTGACTTGCTTCACAGCTTCCAAAGCCCTGTCATGTTAAACTTTGCTGTAATATTAAAACATTGCTCCAGGCATACATAATGAATAAACTGCTATAAAAGTTAAGTCCCAATCCAAAACAGACCAGCTATTACACCATGGGATATGGAAAGACAGACGGATACATTTGACTTCAGAATAACCAAGTTTTCTCCAAGAATTTTGGCTCCTGTTCATCAAGAGGCAGAGTAATTTCATATTCAAGTAGTACCCAAAGTTTATCAGATTTTTAAAGATATGAAGTCAGCTTGAAAACACTATACATACAAATAGGCAACGAAAACATCTGATACTTTTTTTTTTACCAGATTTGTAGAAGAATTAAAAAGGACTCTTTGCATAAGCCCTATATACCACTGACATAGATGTAAGTAGCATTGTCATTTTTAAATTAAAAATCAAATGTAAAATTTAAGTAAAATCTTAGCAATAATGTAAGCTAAACTGCATGAGGTTATTTTGAACCTGCCATATTATTAACTGCCAAACAGTTATTCCACATAACTTTGAAGATATCACTCAAAAATAATTTGTAGATTTCAATTACGTTAAAGATGAGACTGTTATCATTCATTACTGCAGAGAAGCAGTAACCTCTTGGAAATAGTTCCTATTTAAAGAAAAACAAAACCTGCAATCCAACAAGCAACAGCAAAAGACAGTAAGCCTGTATTTATAAAGAAGCAAAATACAAATGTATACAAGTTTAAGTAACGCCTATAAAAATATAATCTCACAAGATTCTTCTGTTTTAGGCAATGATAGATACTTCATGGTTCAAAAGATGTTATAATCCCAGACAAAACACAAATGGGCCCAGCAGCAAA
The DNA here is from genome assembly GCA_013401315.1 of Balaeniceps rex. NCBI lineage: Eukaryota > Metazoa > Chordata > Aves > Pelecaniformes > Balaenicipitidae > Balaeniceps > Balaeniceps rex. The sequence goes on from VYZW01000130.1 coordinate 65,378, forward strand.
ATCTAACTCTTAGCTTTTAATCACTGAAGGCAAACATTTTTATATCCCTAGATACGAGATGAAAGAGCATCCAAAATAACATCAGGTTAACTTTGCCAGCGTATCGCACTCCCCACCTTTGGGCAGCCACAACAGACGAAGTGATTTCCAGCTGATATTATGATTTTCAACCTAAATTTAGTAATTTGCAGTGTTCCGGCAGGCATGCTTTCAGAAGACACACCTGTGGCTGCAGCCTAGCGGCCTCAAGCATTTCTCCCAGCCTGCCTTCCAGGAGTCCCCCACAGCCCAGCGCAGCTACACCCATGCAGAAAGCAAGACCCTGAACCTCAGTTTTTAGAAGAGACATAGTCACAGTGCTTGCTGCATCAGCAAGCAGAACTGCAGGAACTTATAACACCTGCCCGGACTAAGAACAGCCTCTTTTCTTTCATGCATAACCATGTAAAACCCTTTTTTCCCCTCATCCTCCTCCATGGAAATAAATCTGCCCAGAAGGCAAAGGACTCCAGCTTTTCTTAACCAGACTCTCAGAGAGGGCTCCTCCCCATTTCGGAGCACAGGAGCCAACATAACCTTGTTATTGCAATCATTGTGATAAGAATTTGCCATTATTTCAAATTCCAAATGCAACTTTTTTTTTTTTTTTTTTACCTTCACACCCTGCAATAACATTTTAAAACTTGCCTCTCATGTCTGCAGCACCATGTGGGTGCAGACCTCACTAATACCTATTGCAAGAGCAGGTACACGTGGCAGAATTTGTGTGTTTCCATGTAGCTGAAGTTTTTATCTGCTGCATATGTTACCAGACCAGTGCTTAACACAACCAGAGCTTAGAATCACAGTTTATAAACAGTTGGGCATTTTATTAGCAACAACACAGTTTTAAGTGCTCCCACCAAAATACAAACGGGATTACAAACGTCCATGTGCTTTACATTTGCAGCACAACATACAACTCTTCTCATTCTTCAGATGACCATCACATGCTCTCAATGCTGAATTTTGTTTATTATTTGTCAGCAAGAGCAGCAGCATCTGCACTTTGGTAGGCTCCACCGGGAGCAAAACAGCTGGGAGCAACACAGCTCCCAAAGGCACCAGAGCAGGCAGCTCCCAGAGCTGTCACATAGCTAAATGACTTTATTCCCTTCTGCTTTCAGTTAGCATTTTTTATGCATGCATCTTAAGGCACGAACAGACACTTGTAACCTTGGTGGTCAATCCCTCCCATCTGCCGCGCAGTCACTCTCTCCGCTGACGGAGATCTACCAGCGGTCAGGAAAAGCGCACAACGGCACAGGCAGTTTCCTGCAGACGCAGGGGCCGTTTAGGGACGAGCCGCCATCCTTCCCATCCTGTCTGGGTCTTTTTTTTTTCCCCTTTTGCTGCTCTTGGTTTGTTTGACTGCAGTTGTGCTTGGGAAATAAATAACACAACTCTGCTTCAGGAAACTTTAAAGTGATTCAAAGTAGGCAGCAAATAATTTCCTTGTGTGTTTCTACAATTTATTTTTTTTTTTAAATACAGCCACAAAGTAGGATATTCAGCTTGATCTATGGAAACACTCTGTTCATCAGTCTTCTGCGTTAATTCAGTGATGTAAGTGTGAGCAGAGTTATAACCAAGTGGCACTAGGAAAACAGAGCAAAGTTTGTCGTCTCTGATTTTTCATTACTGCCATCCTGCTGGCTCGCATATCGCAACATACTTAAAGAACACCACCATAACCAGCAGTAGGGAAAAAAAAACCATACCTGAAAGCCTCTGCAGGCTTCAGAAATGAACTGACAATGGTTTGCAGACAGACAGAAGACATGAAAACATATAAAACCCAGAGCAAAAAGCAATCCCAGCCCAGTACAGCACAGATCTGCGCGGGGAGCCCGTCCCTCTCCCCCAGGCAGCATTTACACACACCAGCACACCGCACTGGCAGGAGTTGCACGCTGCCGCCTTTCTCCAGAGCTGCTGGTAGAAGCCACAGACCACCAGTTTAAGCAGCCTTTTCTGATAAGAGCCCCCGTCTTGTCTTAGACCAGTCTGAAGTGAAATACAATGTTTCCTGCTGAAAAAAAAAAAAAATCACCCATTTTTTCTTTTTAGCTATCGTGCACGATCACCACTTCCACAAGAAAAAATGGCAGTACTCACACCACTCTTACTTCATTTTCCCATCACTTTTTCCCCCCTACCTTTTTATTTAACAACTCAATTTCAAAACCACTAATTCCCAGAATTTCAGTCTCACTATCCCCAAAGCCTTATCTTCACTTTAAGTAGATTTTTCTTAGCCTGAAGCAACGTGCTCACGTCAAATAGCTGAACGTGGAAGACACCTGATGGTCTCAAACTTAACCTGGCAACTCCACCCTGTACTATATTTACTAATATTTTTCACTTGGCTTAATTAGTGGGATTCAAATGAGACCTCAGCAGCAACGTGCCCAACACCACAAACCACAGCAGTGATGTTTCACACACTTTACCTGGAGACGCACCAAAATGTACTGTGGGCTTTCCAGAGCCTCAATCTCTCCAACACCGCAAGGCGCTGCCAGTTCTCCAGTACAACGAGCAGCCTCTCCTGATGCTACTTCTCCACTAGGATTTCCTCAAAAATCATGAAATAAATTAGGATATGCTTTACTTTTACCTCCTGTTTTTTGATGCCATGCTTAGCACATGTTTTCAAGAAACTATCTGAATCCACATGATTACAATTTTCCCCCCCCGTGAATGCTGAAATTCTTCCATAATTATATCACTTAAAAGTTGGGCTTTAGGAGAATACCAAGTAACGTGGTATTGACAACAAAAATCACAAAAACTGACACTGCAAGATCTAGATGCCTCAACATGGTATCAACACCACAGCACATCAGGACGCCACACAGTCATTATGCTGAAGAAATATGTGACGACGTTGTCCTCACCATTGCCACAGTGAAGGAACTAAGGGATGATCTCATTTCTCCTTCTAAACCTTTCAGGAAACCAGGGACAGAAAATAACACTTTTATTTCTCCTTCGCAGCTCCCCATGGAAGATGAGGCAAATCTAAAATTCAAGCTATACATGAGTTCATTGCCCATCTCCTCTTTAAATAAAAAATAAATTACTGGGGGCACAGAGGCAAAGAAAAGAAGGCAGATTTGCAAATGACACCCCATGATCACAGGACATCTGCTCAGATGGTAGTTTGGATGTTAGCAAGAGGTCTCTTCATCAAGGGAGTCCGAGCAAACGCAGTTTAAGAACAGTAGAAGGTTTAGCCATTCCACACATAACTCTGGTTTTATTCTTGTCAAGGCAAACATCAGAAACAGTTATTTACTTGGACCAGGAAGCTGGTCCCGTCTCTAGCAAAATCCCATTTGCTCCACCTCATGGTCATTCCAGCTTCTTTAAGTATCTGCAAATCTCCGCACAGACCATTACTACTGCACCCCAACAGCGGGGCCTCAAAATAGGTGACAAACTACTCTTTCCCAGCCTTTGAAAGACTGCTCGTTCCCCCTGAAAGACTGCAAAGGAAACTCAGCAGAATAAACATTTGAATCTGTAAGTGATCCCTGAGAGACTGGCGTCTGCCAAAAGCAAAGAGGACATGGAGTTTGTTGAAGAAGGCAGCATCCCGCTACTGGTCACACATGCAGCTAACTGCGGGAAGAGGTTAGTACCGGCACTCCTGGCTCTTTCTGAACTCCAGATGCTAATGATGGTCGTCACGTCTCCAAAAGGCTTTACAATCATTACCATGTCTGAACCTAATTACAGGTCCATTTACCAACTCATTAACTAACTCATTAATTCTCACGCAGACCATGTCTTAGAAACATTTCTTGACAGCCTTCAGCGAATGAAATGGCATTCAGATGCCAAGGACTTTTCCCAAGCTTGTTGGGGGTGTTTCAGCCTGCTGAGCAAGCTTGGTGACTCTGGGCCAAGGTTACCTCTTCAGACCGAGGTCTGACCTTGTCCAGCCCCCACACCAGCACGCTGCCCTTTACTGCACCTGAGAAGCATCGCTCAAAAAAACCTCTTGACCGTGAGATGCCTCCCTAGGAAGCCGCCATCACCCCACCACACCACACCCCACCCCACCCCACCCCACCCCCCCCCTG
>VYZW01000130.1:69943-105531 GCA_013401315.1 Balaeniceps rex
GCCGCCGAAAGTTGGGAGACCCCGCCCCGAGCGGGGCCGGCCGGGGAGGGGCCGGGATGCCCCTGCCCCTGTCCCGGCCCGGCGGGGGCTACGGGCCCGGCGGCCCCGAGGGGCGTGGGTCACTGCCCGGGCACCAGCGTGGGGCCGGCGCTGGCGCCTCCATGGCCGCGGTCCTTGCCGTGTCACTCGTGCACGCACGCAGACAGACCCACGCTGCTCTCAAAGGCCGAGCCTAGCAAACGGCATCTGTTACGAAAACTCCCCTCCCAAACTATTATATCGCTCCATCTTTGTAGTATGGAATTGTATTAACTTGTTAATGTATAGTAGTTCACCTTATGCACTGTAATGTCATGAGGTAGTGACATTTTACTGGAGATTTGGCTATTGTTCATGCTTAAGTAAAACAAACTAAAGGACAGCCCGGCCCGGGAAGTAAGGACTGAATGCTTCTTGGAAGGTTAGAGCTGTCCACGAAGGATAAAGGATACCCCTGGACAGCCAAGGTAACACCAGCATCCTAGCCCCTCTGACACGTCTTTGAAACCCTCCCAGCGTTATCTGGCGTTACAGATAAGCAACTCCAGCAAGGCTGACTCCAGGGACGTCTGGATCAATAGATAAGCAAAAACAGAGTTGCTTTGCAAAGTCTTGTTGTGATTAGTAATCAGTAGTGTGGGTGTTAGTGATTATTCAAATCGTGTTGGACCTGAACGTTGGAAGGGTATGAGAACCCTGCGTGAAACCACAGTTGGGGCGCCCCGGTTTGGCTGGGACACCTCACAAGCATGAATAACTCTTCTAAATCCATACTTTGCGTCCTAGCCTCTCTCCTGGGTCGGCACAGGCGAGCTGCGAATTTTCATAGAATCATAGAATCATTTGGTTGGAAAAGACCTTTAAGATCATCATTTTCATGACGCATCCTCGGTTTCACTCATGAAGGAAAGGCTCTGGGTGAGCTGAGCGGGGCCAAGAGGCAGTACAGGGGACGGGTGTCACACTCACCTCTGCAGGAGCACACGGGGCCTTTTGTCTCGCAACGGGGACACAGAAATATAGTGCCCAGGCTGGCTTTGGTCTTAAGCCACAACGCTAAACCATCGCTGAGCGATGAGCAGGTAGTGGTGGTTGGTGGGATTTTCTGAAGCAGGAACCGCAGGTGGGGAGACGTCTTGGTGGCAGGAGGCAAGCTGTGCGGGAACAGGGAGGAGGGCGATGGCAGCTGGTTTGCAGCACCTGCAGCTCAGCGAGTAATAAATAAGTTCCCAGGTGGGATGTGCAGGACACGGATGCACAGCTACTCCCTGTTTCTTTGCTGAGTAGGGGAGAGAGGTTGTGGCTCTTGTCCCCTGCGTGCAGCACTGTGCTTCCAGCGCCTCTGCCCTGTCTGCTGGCAAGGGAGAGGCTTTCTGCACTGAGCTCCTTCTCCCTCCTTTCACTGTCCTCTCCCCGGCAGCAGCCTGCACTGCTCCTCTCTGACCTCTCCTGTCTGTTCACAGCCTGGGGCAGAGCCAGAGCTGGCTGCTCCTGGGGGAGCAGGTCAGAGAGGAGCACTGGGAGAAGCAGAGCCCGCCAGCACACGAGCAACCAGACCTCCTGGCAGCAGGACGGAGGAGCTGCGTGCAGGCAGATAAGGGAGGAAGCGGTGATCTGTCGGCAGAAGAGGGATTTCAAGCGCGGCTCCAAGCACAGATGCACTGGCAGGCCAGGTGCACGCTGCCTGCCATTTAAACATTGCTGTCCTCTTTTTTTTTTAGGTAAATGATTCTTCTAAATTAGGTTAAAGCAATTCCATTGTTGTTTTAAACCACCCTAAATGCAGGCTTCTCTTGGAAGGGGGTATGTGGCAGTCCTGCCTACCATTCCTCTAGCAGGAGAGGGGCTCTTTCGTCCTAAGCTAAGCCAAACCAGGGCAATGACCCAGATGAAAACTAACTCAAGAAAAACTCTATCTGGAGCAGTTTCCTAATAGACCTGGACACCCTTTTTGGTACCATCCTATCTTTTGGTCAGCCTACAGCCAACGTGGGACAGCCTCTGGGTGGTTTATGCCTCTGGGGAAATGCAGTGCAGATCAGAGCACTTCTCCCCCTGCCCCTGCTCAGGAGTCCTCGTCCCCCCCTTGGGCAGTCTCTGGTGCTTGCCGCAGGGAAGCAAGTTGGCTCTGGCAGCTGACCTGTCTGACAACCATGCACTTTTCCTCTGTTTCCATCCCCCTTAGGTGGCTCACGAGCGTATCAGACAAGCCCTGGTGCTAGTGCAAGGGAGGAACATATTTATGAGGGCAGAGGGAGAGTGTGACTGCAACAACCACGACTGACATCAGCTTAAGAGACGGGCACCCGGCTCCATCCATGAGCAGCGCCTGGAGTTCATCAGCAGAAGATCGCTCGGGCAGGCACGGGGCCATCTGTGCATCACTTTGCTCCTCCATGTGAAATGGCATCGTTCATCTGGAGGACAGAAGTCATGCCACTGCTCAGGGAAGAGAGGTTTAGACATACGTCGAGTACACTAAATGCAGGGATAAATGCGACAAGACACAAGACTTGCAATACTGCTAGCCAAAATCATTATATCACAAAATTCTTAGCACAAAAGTTGTTTTAAGCTATCAGCATCTGGTCAATAAAGGCATGTGAAGGTCCTATTAAAATAAAAGTTTGTGTTTGTATGGTTATGGAGAAAATCTTAAAGGCAGAAGTATAAAGTACAAGACTCAAGAAGTATAAAGTGCCCAAATAAGTTTTAAAACTCTCTCTTGAAGTTTAATCCTTGGGAAATCAAAGCTTTCCTAAAAGCTTGAACAATGCATATTCAAATAAAAGAGAGCAGAATAAAAACCACAAGGTCTTTCTTGGTTTTAGCATCACAGGTTCATTTGCTGTTCTTCTCTCATTGTATAGCTTCAACAGAAAGCTCAAATACTTGAATCCAGCCACTCTCGTCGTCGCTGAGCTGTAACTGTAAATGCTGACCTTGTACAAGACATTCCCTTTCTTAGAAAGCCGATCAGCCCCAATTTGTGAGCATGCTAAGAGTGATCCTGATAAAGAACAGTTCATGAATTTAACTTGGTGTTTTCATTTCGCTTTTGTATTTTAACAAACGATTGAATTTCTCATGCTTCTCCCCCATCTCTTTTGAACGTAAGTCTGCTTGTTTGAAACACAACAGAGGGTTTCTAAAGATAGAGAAAAAGGGAACGGTGGTAGAGAAAGATCTCAGGAAATCTCAGGAACAATGAGAAATCTTAGCTGGATTAGCATGAGAATCAATGGGAATTAAGATAGTACCTTAAACATTCTCACCTCTCCATCATCCTCTCCATTTTAACAAGTGAATTAGAAACTAATTTCTTCCCCCAGGAATCTGCTGCAAAGACACCTGCATGTGAGCAATGCCTGTTAAGAAGAAAAGCAAATCCAAATTGTAGCGTAACGCATGCAGCTCCAGTTCACCTGGTGGATGGACGTTTTTGAGGTGATTGCTGGGAAATACAGCTTCTGCAAAGTTTCACAGCTTCTGCTAAACGTCCTCACTGTTTGAGTCAGGCAGCAAATAGCCTCCCCTCCCTGTTGTCCCCAAACCAAGATGGGTAGTGTTAGAGGAAAATGTATCATGCCGGATCCAATAGAGCACAAAGTACTGCCACGTAACGCAAGGAGTAACCAAAGCGGCAAATCTGAGCATCCAATTTCTACTGAGAGCAGCGAGCATTATGCCCTGACAACCAAAATCAGACATCGGTCCTACTGTAGCTACTTTTTATGTAGGTGCCACAGACTTCTACAGCTCCCTTCATGTCTCCAGGAAAAGTCTTTAAAAATGTGAAATTCCTCCCGCATTTACAGATTTGTCTATGGTGATAGCACAGTGCTAAACCTCTGGAAGAAGAAAGTGTAACATCAGTGGAAGTTCATTGCTTCGGTGCTGTCTGCTGCTTATAAATTACACCTTGCCTGGGATGTTGCTGGTAGCAAAATCTCTCCTTTGCAACAGCTATTTAATGCTGATCTCCCTTATGGCCATTTTCAGTTCAAACATCCTACCTACCACCATCCATCTTCTGCCTCCACCCACTGTCAAGGCATCTGTTTATCTTCTGGCTCGTCAAAATGTCTGCCCAGATCTCTGTGCAAAATTAAACCCCGGGCAGGAAAAATACCGCTGGGAATTCCCTGGATTCTCCAAGGGCTGTTAATAGAAGTCAAACATTCTTCCTATAAAATGAGTAAATGAATAAAAATGCTGTTTTCAACTGCTTAACAACCCTGCTGGATTTGGTATGAGCCACTTGCCAAAATCTACAGGACAGAGCGAAGGAAGACTTTTTTCCCTCTCCTCCCTCCTACACTCCTGGCTAATGCTTTGAAAACCAGAGCGACCTTGGTCCCTGCACATGAAAACAAAGAGGTTTTGTGTAGAAACTTTCACAAGGTCGTTTTAAAAGTGGCTGCACGGTGTGTCCTTCCCCGCAGAAGATGGGTGTGCTTCTGATCCAGAGTCTGCAGGAGTCAGAGCTTTGGTCCAGGCCTGTTTTGTTGCCTTGCACATTTATGGGTCAAGGCTCTGCCATAGCCCTGAGGAACGTGGGATGAAATCTTTATAGCTCCCCGGGTGACTTCTCAGTGATGGCTTTGGCGCAAGCCAAAGGAACTTCTGTTCCTTAAAACTGCAACTGGAAATCCTGGAAGTATTTCTCAATGCACCAAGTGACAGACCTCCACGGAGCCTGCACGCAGCCAGCAGCTCTGCAAGGGAGGTGCAGCCCTTACCCCTTCCCATGCCTTAAATCCCACTGAAAACTCAGAAAAATAATCTCTTTCTGTTATCTCTTAGATGTTAGGCAACGGGGAAGTAAATTGGCCGCAGTGGTCTATTATCCACTTACCGCTGCTGAGAAGTACGTGCCTGAACAGCCGGCAAGGCTAATGCTCAGCTGCGTGGATCATTAAAACCACTTCTCAGCTCGCCACTGGTAGGTTTGAAGATAACAGCTAAAAAAAAAATATGTTCATGCACTCTTCCGCTAGCTCTCCTCAAGCTTGTGGACTATTTAGGCAGCTTAACACAAGATTGATCTTGCTGTTCGGCAGCTCAGCGTGAGGCACGGGCAGAAGCTCTCTTCTCCCTCCAGCTACGGAGAGATTCAAACACCGCAGCCTAGGTGTGTGCTCTGAATTTGATGAAAGAGATAGTTGATAATTAATGGCCTGGAAAGGGGATTATAGACCAAGATTTATCTCTGAGTCACACTCTTGTGCATTTGCACACGTACATACCTGTACCTGTGCGCATAAATTCACTGCAGGAATGAGAAGAGGAATGAGATGGCCTTTCAGTAGAAGACGCTCTGCAGCTCTCTGCTATCCCTGGCCCTTACCTTTGTTTATTTAACTCTAATCTTCGTGGTATCTACAAATGCAACTATTGCCTCCAGCAGCTGTGTTTCACTTCTGCACAGGAACAACAGTGGTTTTACGGTCTGCCTTTTACTAAATTGTCTAATCGTTCTGAACAAGCAAAATTCTGCCTGCTTTTTAAAGTAAGGGCCGGCAATTTTATTGAACAGATACTAGCATGAAAATTGAAAACATATATCACCATTTTTTTAAAAAAGACCTTCCAATTTACAGGCATTAAGCAGTGATAGCTCATATGCAGTTCACGTACTATTGCACAAATATTTTTGTGATATTAGTTTGTTGTCTGTATTTCCCCTGTATCTATACTGTAATCCCAGACAGATGTCCAGTTTAGCTTAAAAATTATCCTGAGTTTCTGTTACAAAATCCTATTTCCTGTATGTTTTAAAGATTACATGGTGTTACTCTGAGTTCAACTTTCTCCCTTTTTTTGGATGCAATCAATTTTACTGGCGTTTTTATACTTCTAAGTTCGAGGATGAATACCGTTCATTAAAAAATGTAATTTGGCAAAGGGATTAATCTATAATGCTCGGAATTCTACAAAACACCACAGCTGGAGTAGTAATTATGGCTTTAAGAAGTTATATAAGCCTTTTTATTACATGTTTTTAATGGGTTTACATAGTACAGTACAAATGCCGAGGTATTTGTACAGGGGATGGCAACGGCACTGGAGTAATTGAGCAGATGTCACAATTTGATCACTGAGAGAGACTTTCATCTGCAAGTGTTGGGGAAAAGGGCTCTCCAAGGGGAGAAAAGATGCAAGCCAGAGCACCGGGGCTGCTAGGGAGAAGAACAGCAGCAGCATGTTCTAGGTAGCAGTTTCACAAACAAATTAAGACCCCTTCATGAATGCACTGTGCACTTTTCCTACAGTTTGTCTTGCACTGTTGTTCGATATACTGGCATGTGGCTGTACAATTTATGCCTCATTAAAGGCTATAGGATAAAATAAAAGCTGGGGGTGGCTGGCAGCATCCTTGATGGACCTGATGGGTGAAAAGCAGCTTTTGTAGGATAGGAGGCATGCAAAAATGTCCTGGACCAGCATGCAGGCCAATTTAATAATGTGCATCCACCTTTAATAAAGGTCTCACCCACGTGTCTGAAAAGCGTCCCATTTTTGCAGGACACTAAATTCAGCATCACTGTCTTTACCTGTAACAAAAAGGTTGCTTTTCTGAACTATGTCCATGTGGTCAGCCAATCCTCTCCTCCAGCTGGTTGCATTTTAAATGTCTTAAACAAAATCCTAAAGAGGAGGAGAGAAATGGCCTTGCCCTCAGCAGAAAAGATGCCACAGCTCCCCTGCAGCTGAGCAGCCTGGCCGGGACCAGACGGTGAGGATAAAACTCAGTGCTCTTCCCGCAGGCTCCTTTCAAGGCCATTTGCCTTCAATGCCTTGTAGAGCAGCATCAGTGATGCAGAGATATCGGTATCGATTCGAAGTGGAATAACCTCCTTAGCTGAGAGTTTGTATATAGGTTAGGCATTACCGCAGGGGTCATCCTTTTGGCATGTGTCTTCCCACAGCTTGTCTGCCTCCATCCTCAGCCATGGACATGGAAAGCAGAGGCCAGCCAGACGCTTTGAAGATGTGCTGGGAAGGACAAAGTGGGTTTGTGAAGATGCAGGCACCTCTACAGGTGCCTGCACCTCCAGGCGATGAACACTCAGCCAGGCTAATGCTTGTGGTTGTGCCCCAGCTCCTGTCTCGCTTGCAGGCTCCTTGTTAGGAGGAGAGCCCTTTGCCAGAATGCATTGAATTTCTTCAGGAACAAGGTCATTTCTCTGTATTCTGTCAGGCGGTAAAGTACACGCCCCCGAAAGCATAAAGGCTCTTTGCAGAGCTTGCGTGGTGCCTGCTACTGTCCTGGTGGCAAGGCTGGAGGCAAAGCCAGCGGCTAGAGAGGAAAGCGTGCCCTGCCATCTCCCCACAGTCCAGTCAGCATAGCACAGGTGGCATAGAGCAGGGAGGACTGTCTCAGAGGACACTTAACCTCCCCCCCAAGGCAAAGGACAAGCAACTACTGTGCCCTGTAGCTGGGTCAATGCCTGAAGCCAGGCAAGCGAAGGAACCTCCTGGCTGGAGCCCAGGGCACCGGCACAGGCAGGGAGAGACCCCAGCGCTGGGACCTGCAGAGCAGTGGCTGGAAGAGGCAAATTTTCCCACTAACTTCTTGCTCCTCCCTCAGGCTTAACACAAAGGAAAGAAGATGATCACTGATGTACAGCGATGGGAGCCTTTAGGAATCGAGGGCTTTTTGCTCAATCTTTGTGCTGAAGTACTCAGTCTTACACTGCAAAGACAAACAGCAGCAAGATTGCTCTCAGCAACCCAGACAGGAACATTTTAGTGCATAATTATGGATGAGATGCAAAAGGACAAAAAAGAGGGAAAACATCTGTTCGCATAGAGTTTATTGCCGTTCATTTAAGAGGCCTATTAAATGCCAGAAAAAGCTATTTATCCTTCTGTTTGAGGCAATTATCCTGCTGCAAATGTCTGTGGCAATTCGCCCTGTGATTATTCCTGGAGTGCTGACACTGTGCAGATACATTCACCACATGGAAAAAAGGCACGGACCTTGCCCACCAAGGCTTACAGAGGGATTTTCAGAAGTGGGGTAGCCAGTGCTTTGCAAGGTCTTTAACTTACACTTTACCTCCGTGGAAAAGCGGGTTGTTTCTTGGAGTCTTTGCTTGGACTTCAAGTCCTCAGTGCCTCAGCCCCTTTCTTTCAAAAATCGAAAGGAGCTTTTGCGTTCAAAGCACACCTTTGCTCTTGTAGCCACTGTCTCAGCGATATGGGATGCGAGAAGCCCAAATCCAGTCCCTTGAATGCTCCAAGGAGACCAGCTGTCCCACTGACTAGGAGATCGCTCAGCTCAGCAGGCTGCAAGGCGTGTGGGGAGGAGAGGCTTCATCTCCTTGAAACCCAGCCCTGCACTCATTTGGCAAGGACGAACGCAGGCGTGAGGCTCCCTTGGTGGCTCTAGTGCATTCCCTGAGGGAAGGGTTGTTTTCCAGACCTTCACTTTAGCCAAAATGCCGACTGGAGGTGCACATGCACGTGCTTCAGGAACACAGACAGCTGGCTCGGTTGCTTAATTCTCTGGTGACACAGAAAATAAACAAGCCTGCCCTCCTCTGTTTGGCTCATAAATGTAAGGAAAGGCTAATGTAAGGCTTGGATATCAGCTGGTCGACTGAGACTTTTGCAGAAGTTGAATAAAAAGGCAGGAGAGATGACAGTGACAGGAGCACAGCACATGGTGCACATGGTGCACGCCTCTTACAATGTGAGAAATACATTGTCCCCATGGTAGGTAACGGGCATGAACAGGAACGGAGGAAAGCAATATGGGACCGTGCTCTCCTAGCACTGGCTGCTGTCAGTGGAGTGAGGGAGTCTCACAGCAGAAAAACAAAACACAGGAAAAATATTCCCTTGAAACTTCTTTTCCTTTTGGGAATACCATTTCTAAGAAGTTGTTCACTTTCAGGAAAGTTTCTTTCCGCTTTCTTTTCTCCCCAGCCCCCCCCTTTCTTCATAAAGCTGACTTTTGACTCACGTCTGCTTCTCCTTCTCCAAAATATGTAACTTTGACTTCTTCATTGAGGAAAAAAAAGACGTGTGGGGGCAAAATTCCCAGAAAGAAAACAGACCATTTTGGATCAGCCTGAAACCAGCGATAGTTTCTAGTACCTGAGCACCTAGAGTGGTGTGTGGGCTCTCCGGGAGCCAGGCCCAGCAGCGGGCGCATGGGCCAGGCTGCAGGCCTGCAGGGCCCCCCCACAGGATGTCTAGCCCAGGCACAGCTCGAGGGGCTGGGGGACCCCAAGTCCCCACAACACAAGGAACCCAGGACACTTGGCTACCCAAGACAGTGGTTTCCCCTCCGTCCAGCCTTTCGGTGGGGGAAAAGCTCTGGGACATGCTGCTATAGCAATGGCTTTGTCTAGGATTATAATCCCTTAGTTTTATTAACAACAGCTTCTGGTATGCTGCTCCCTTCACATTTCTGTTTTCTCAATGTACTTTTTTTAAGCTCTCCCTGTGACATTTTATGGCCCTAACTGATTCATGATTATTTATTAAGCTCTGTTGCAGCACCCAAGTCCTCCAAGCCTTATTGGTATGCATGAGCCCGACAGGCACCCACATTTCCACTGAGTTCAGCATCACTGCATTTGCTCTTTCAGATGGAGTCTGTGGGTTTCTTTCAGCAACTGCTTGATCCAACATCTCCCTCTGGTGGAAAACAGGGAATAAAGAAGTATAAAAATAAAGCCTCGTACAACATACACAATTATTTGATAGCTGTGAAAACAACACAAATCTCAGTCCAGGCCATGACGTTCTCTCTAATTACTACATTTATTCCTAATGAATTTGAATGTATCACACTGAAGTTTATCTCAAACAGTACGTGACTGGAAAAGAATTGTAATGAATGGTGAATGCCAATTTTCCTGTATTTTTCAGAAATTTGGCAAATTTGTTTTAAATATAGGCAAAAGTCTATATCGAGACAATATGTCTTTATGGCATTGTTTCTGTGGAGAAAATCAACAAAATTCCCTGTTGCAGAAAACTATTATTTTGTGCTCAAGCTCTAAAATCCATCATACAGCCCATCTGCTGTCTGCAATCGCAAGGATTGATAGAAATGTCTCAAAATATAATCGTTCCCTTTCTATGCCATAATTACGCCTTTGAAGTTCCCTGCGAGTGTGACAGATTGGTTGCCATCTGCCAGGAGCGCCTATTCAACGTAAATCAGAAAGCACGGATAAGAAGGAAATACTCAAGCACAGTCCAGTTAACTTTTGGCCGGACACTCATGGGCTTAAGGAACGGCACAAGGATAAAATGCTTTGCGCAGGTGACAGCTAAGTCTTTTTTTAAGGGCGCCTTTCATCAGCATGGAAAGTCATGGAGGTTTAATGACCTTCTATGGTTAACTCTCTCCCACGTGCAAGTGTTTCCCTGACACTTACTCTGCGTTTCCAGATGAAGACGATGGAGCTGATGCAACAGCACGGGCAGATTTAGGATCAAAATGGAGTTTTGCAAATTCCTCAGGTGCCAGCTCAGCTTCATCTGGAGCTGGAGAGCTAACACAGGCCACATCTTTGCTTCACAGCCCCTGGGAAGGCTCTTGGGTGAGGAGCAGAAACTCAGGGATGGCTGATGAGATATTCCAAGAGGCTGACACCTGAAGCTGGGAGCTGAAGCAAGAAAGGACTCTTCTCAACAGACTTCAGCTGCCTAAAAGCCAAGCGGTCAGTGTCAGCGAGCCGGCTTGCAGGCATCGAAACATTGTGACTCCCCTTTGTGGGTAGGTATATAGTTGGCACAGGGCAGAGTCACTACTCATCTATGGATATATTTTAGAATATTTAAATTTTCCATGCCTAGAGAGAAAAATGAGGGAGAGATGTGCAATTATCGCAAAATATTAGGACATATTCTTGGGAAATTTGAAGTATCTGGAACAAAAAGCTGAGGCTCCTGGGTAGGATGCTCAGCCTTTGCGTGGCATGACCCTAGTGGGGAAGAAAGCCTCTGCGAGAAAGAGTAAGATTTAAAAAGGAATTTCAAGCTAGAGACTGGGAGGAAGGGAGCAGGCAGAGAGGAGCAGGGGTTCATGATGGCATGTCCTTAAAGGTGCCATTTTGTCATCTTTATAACCACAAGTAAGCACGAAATGGCAAGGTGCAATCTGGACAAATAAAGCCCCTTTCAACAGGGCACAGGAGCTGGAGAAATCAGGCTGAGTGTGTGCTTGTTTCTATTTGCTGTAAGTCTAAAAATAAGATATGGGACTAAAATGCTTGATTTTTATATAAGGGTATTGAAATATCAGAGACTTCCCAGAAGAAAGATCATTACTGGCTCATTGTAATAGCGTAATAAAAATTACATGGGAAAGAACCAAAATAGATCCCATCCAAATGAGGAAATGGAAGAGGACACGAACTCTGTCAAATTAAAAGCAGAAACAGAAAGGCAGACTAAAAAAGATTTTGAGGAAATAACTTGCTAATAGACAAAAAGCTTCCTCTACCCCAGCAGGAGCAAGGAGCCTGCCGGAGGGTCTGCAGGTGACCGGGGTACACAGTCAGGAGGTGATCAGGGTGGCAAAGAAGTTTGAGAGAAAACAAGCCCTAACGCAAGAGCTAAACAGACTACTTGTGTCTGCATTCGGCACAGAAAAGCTTAGTGAAGTTCCCACAGCAGAGCCATTTGTTAAGGCAATAATGCAGAGAAGCTGCCTCAGATTGAAGGGCCATTAGATGAGGTTTTAGAACAAATAGATGCAAGCGATAGTAACAAATTCATGAGAAGCAGATGTTACTCGCTTGTGTTAAGGAACGCTAATGGGAAACAGTTGCACTATCAGGGCTGGTGTATAACCTTTTACTTAAAACAGCCAAAGAAAAAAGAGGATGGCACGTGACACAGTTTTCTTTTAAGTGCTGTGAGGGATCTAGAGAAATGCAAACCACTAAATCTGACACCCATAGCAGGCAAATGGTAAAAGCCACGGTAATAGAATAGTTGCAAGGACAGATGCGGACGAAGAGGGAAGAATCAGCAGAGCTTTGCAGGAAGGAGCTATGAAGCTGTGCTTCACCACCCTCTTACGGCTTCAGAGGAAACAGTGAGGCTGCAGACTAGAATGATCCGCTCGGTATGATCTGCTCGGCTCCTGGAAAGCCTTTAATAATGTCTGTCACCAAGGACTCATAAAGAAGCTAATCTGGCATGGGATAAGAGGGAAGACCCTCTCATGAGTCAGCAACTGCACGTAGGATAGACAAGGTAACAATAAATCATCTGTTTTTCACAGTGGAGAAAAGTCGCCAATGACATCTTAGAGGGATCCAGGGTAGGGCCAGTGCTAATCCACATACACATCAGGCAGGCAGAAAATGGTGAACTGGATCGGTCTGCTGGTGGTACCAGCTTATTCAAGGTAGTAAAATACAAACTGCCTGCAAGGAGCTGCCAAAACCCTCTCATGAACCTGGGCAAAGTAATGGCAGGTGAAATTCAGCGTGGATAACAGTAGGGAAAAACACATAGCTGAGTTGGGAGGAAGACTCCCTCACTACCCAGCCTCAGCAATGGCCTCTGAACCAGCTAGTACCATTCAGGACAGATATCTCGGAATTACGTAGTTCTATTCAAATGTCAGTTAAAAGCTTGTTAGTGACTATAAAGCACTTTAATATAAGAAATTATTAGGAAGGGAAGAGAGATTTAATCAATTAAATACAAGGTTCATCCCCTGTCATGAGTACTGTGTGCAGTTCTGGTCCCTCCATCTCGAAAAGGGTATGTTAGAGTGAGAAAAGGTATAAAGATGGGCAACAAGGAAGACCAAAGATATGGGATGACTTTATGTGGGTAGCAGCTACATAAACCAAGATTCTTCAAGGTGGGAAAGAAGAGTCCAAGGGGGAGTATGGTGCAGCTTTACAAATTCAAGAAGGGTCATGGAGAATAACTAGTCACCACTTCTCATAAGATGAAAGAAAGACGCATCAAATGATGTTTCCAGGTTCAAGACAAAGATGAAGGCAAGGAGCTCTGCTCCCGGGCCAGGAAGTGTCTCCCTTTACAGAACCTATTGTCACAAGATGTCGGGGACTACAAAAGCACCATACATGATTTCAGAAGCAAATCGACAAATGTGTAGAAGGTAAATCATCTGAGGGCCATGAAACACTAAGCTGCCCCTCAGCTGAGGAAGCCCCTGGGCCAGGAATGGCTAGAAGTGGCCCTCTCCACTGCTGGCCATGCCCAGAGCTAGGACACCAGACTGATGGGCCTTGCAGCTGAACCTATTTTGACCTTTTTATCAACCAGACAACTTTTAGAAGTAAATTAGAAGAAAACCCGCCACCCTGCAGAGCAGAAGTGCACCACCAGAGCTCTGGTTTCTCATGGGGCTATGAACACCCCATTGGTATTAGTAGTGTTTCTTGCTCCAGGATAAGCTACACTGTTTGTTACTTTTTAAGATTAAAATCAAGATTAAGAAAAAATAGCCCATTCTCATGTTCTTTTTCCATGTATTTTTATGTTCCATGTTAGCTGAGGACAAGGCCACAGTTTGACAACCCGTACACCAACACTGCTGTCAAAAGCAGCAGCTCTGCCCTCTTGTACTGCTGGAAAGGACAAATGATGGGGCGGTGGGGGATGCCAAATTAGCCTTCAGAGCTGAGGAGAAGAGGGCAAGGCTGCTGAAGGCAGGGCTGGCTTAGGCTGATCCCAGGTGCTTATTGACCTATAATTTAATTTGGTGATGTTTCTTCTGACAGCTGTCCCTTGCAAAGGATAACTGTCCTCATCCCCCCTGACAACCAGGAGTTGGCAGCCATGTCTGAATGTGGCCTTTCTTGGCCCTGTCAGGCCATCCCAAATGAAAGAAAACCCTTTGTTTATGAAAGGAAACACTACAGAAGTGACCTTTGCTCCATTACTAGAACTTTATTTATCAGTTCATTTTAATCATGTGAATTCTTGAAGGATTTTGATTTGTTTTGTAACTATAAGGACAAAAAAACTAGACAAAAGTGGATGCTAACGCTCTTGAATGAGCCATTTAAGATCTAGTGAGTGGTTCAGTCAGACCTGTACTTTGATGGTAATCTCCAGTTTTGGGGAATGACTATCTTCAGCCACAGCAAAGGGCTTGAATTGCTGAGGGGAGTAGAAAGCCCAGCTCAGCCTCTGCCGTGGAGTGAAGGTCTGGGCTCTGGTGGCTCAGCTTCCTTACAGCAGAGGAGCTCGCTCACGTCCAGTTACAGTCAAATTTGTCTTCAGAGTGTTTATCTAGTCTTAAATGGCTCTTCTCTCTTTTATGAAACTGAAGCTGGTGTTAAGATCCTCATTGGTTTGTCGTATTTATTCATATCAGCTGTTGCAAGGAAAGCAGTCAGTGCTGATGCAAAGTAGAAAAGAGGTGCTTGCACTCCCAAGCCCACCCTGCAAAATCCTCTTCTGTAGAACACGGGCCATGTCAATGCTGCTATTGGGGGGGAAAAATCGTCTGTGTCTGAGAGCAAAATCTGAGGGGCTTGGAGAAAAAAAAGAGATTTGCAAACAAGTGTGAGGAAAGATTCACTAAACTGAAGCTCATATGGGGCAACCTCCTCTTGCAGAAGCTTTGTGTTAAGTTCCCTGAGGTGTAATATAAGCAAATGCAGTGGTCAGCGTCACAGACCTGCTCTTAAAATCACACTTGCCTGGTCACTGTGCATGACAGTGACCTGACGTTGCTTTCTGTAAGAGCTGACCGGGGGCACTGTAATGCAGCACTGTGTGGGGTTTTCTTTTCCTTGTAAATCATATGGAAAATGGTAAAGTTTGTTAGCAAGATGGCAGGAGCAAGGGCAACACTAGATTAGAGTTGGTACAAGAGGAGAGAACTAGTTTTTACTGAATCTGAACCTAGTGCATCCAATACCCTTTAGATGCAGACGAAGAAATGCTAAATTGATGTTATTTATATCATACTGCAGCAATCTGATCCCTGTTATGTGAAGAATATTTACATATCTTGCCCTCTCCTTAACATGAGGCTAGGAGAAATGTCCAGGGCAGAAACAAATGCCAGATGGAGGAGAAGGACAGCGGGACTAGCACTTGGATCAACCCGTCATGCCTTTCTAAGGTGGCAGCTGGAAGCCAGGTGAGATACCATGGAACATCTGCAATGGCACAAGCTGTTGTCTTAGGTTCCCTCTATCCAGTAATGGAATAAAAGTCCAAAGCTGCTACTAGATGCAACACTAGCCTGTCGTAACTGGAAAAGGAGCCTCTGGGATTCAAAGCTTGGCCCTCGATGAGGAGCCTTGCAGGGCAGCAGTGCATTCTCCCACCAGGTGAGCAGCCTCCTTGGCTGTGCCCCTGTGCACTGAAAAGCCACCTGACCCATGCCCATAGTTGTGGACCACCAGGAGCTTAACTCCTCCTTGGCTCAAGACCTCTCTCTGCAGTCTCACGCACCGCCTGGTTGGCCTCAGGCCCACCTTCACCTGGATATCCTGAGCTCCCCGCAGTGAGGGCTCAAGGGAGCAGCATCTGTCAAAGATGTCTTTGGTAGTGCCAGGGTCAGGGGAGAGACTCCAGTTCCCCTTTTCCCTGGTTCCCCCTAGGGTTACTCTGTGTATCCCCGGGTAGATGTAAGTTAAGCCATCCCCGTCCCGGATGAAGTTTTTCACCCAAGGAGCGTGAACCTTGAGTACTTGTCCCCTGATGGGGAAGAGCTTCTCGTCCCCCACCAGCTGGTGGGCTCCAATGCCTGCGCAGTTGACCACGACGTTATATTCGCTGTGCAGCTCCCACAAGTCTGCGACTTTTCTGGTGTACATCTGGACACCAGTTGCTTTCAACCTGCAAAAAGACTGCAGAAGTGAGGCAGAAAAGAAACCCCTAAACCCTCATGTAATTATTATGCACATTAAGTAAATGAGATAAATCACCTTTAACATACCGATCAAAACCAAACAACAGATGGGACAAAAAGCAAAGAAAATGCCATGGGGTTTCTGTTTGTGATTTGTCTGATTTGGTCTGATCAAAGCTGTTTTTTAGCTTGTTTGGGCTGGAAAAGATACAGCAAGTTGATCAATATTAGAGAAGGGTCTGGCATAAGACCCTAGGCAGACAGTCAGGTCCTCATGGTCTCATTGATTCATTTCTATAACCGTACCAAGCTTTAACAGCTCAAGCAAGCTGAAAAATGTCAGATTTATTCCCCAACTTACTTCTGCTAGTGACAGCGCTATTGTACTACACCCCTTTTAATGTGCCTGTTACACACCGTCGCATTCATTCTCAACTCACCCCCCTGATACCAGGAGCCACTTAGTCATCTAGTGCCACGTGCGAAGCCCTGGGGTACCCAAGATGTCCCCGCAGGCTGGGCAGATGTGGCATGGGACCCCCAGGAGACCCATATCCTTCTAGAGCAGCAGCCAGGAGTCACCCAGGACAGCTCAGAGCACTGTACATCCATGTCTGCTCTTCAGCAAAATTCACCCCTTCTTGAGGTTCATCTTTCAGCTCAATTTCAAGCCAAATTCCACCCTGAACTTGCCTGAAGCTTGAAGCCCTTCCCGGTGGAAAAACATTGGCGTGAGATGGAGTCACTGCATGCTGTCAGCTGGATCCAGTTGCTGGGGGTCTTTAGTAGGGGTTTTAGCATGAGCAAGTCAGGAGACATCACAGGTCTGTGATGACAATGCCCCAAGTGGGAAATCCTGTCGTTTGCAATACTCTGGCAGCTGGCAAAGTGATCAACCCCACTATACAGGCAGTGGTTTCCCACAAAGC
Source organism: Balaeniceps rex (assembly GCA_013401315.1). Taxonomy (NCBI): domain Eukaryota; kingdom Metazoa; phylum Chordata; class Aves; order Pelecaniformes; family Balaenicipitidae; genus Balaeniceps; species Balaeniceps rex. Next base: position 86,741 of record VYZW01000130.1, read on the forward strand.
AGTGAGTGAGCCGAGGATCCAGGGCACAGCTGGTGCTCTGGGGTTTGGGTGCAGCAGGACACTGAAGCTGGCTGGGAAGAAGAAGGGAGGTCTCGTGCAGCAGCTCTGGGAGAGCTCATAAGTGTTGTAATTGTGACTCTGCCATCATGGCATAAAAAATACACCAATAAAAAAACCTGCTGAAAACTCCTGAATTGTTCTCCTGCTGAAAAATCATGAATTTCCTGCAAGCAAGCAGGAAAAAATTCCTGAAGTCCATTTTTGGACCAGCAAGGTGGGCACAAAAACAATTTTCCTTGTGGATTGCCAAGAGAATGGTCTATAAATACTGCTCAGGCCACTAGGGGTTTGAGAATTAGTTACATGTTTAATGTGTTCTCATTTCCCATCACCAGAAGGAAGAGAAAGAAAAGAAGCTTGATCATCTTACTATACTACATCCTTTGAGAAATAAGAAGGCTATAGCAGGAATAAGGAGAGAGCAGAAATCACGTGGCAGATACTAAATGGGTTGAACAACTTAGCTGTGCTTCAGCAGAAATTTCCGATCCGGTTAAGCAATGCAACGTGACAGAGCATGTGCACAGACCTCACGTGGCACTGGTGCCACTGGAGTACTCCCAGCCTGGCTGGCTGCTAGAACAAGAAACTTTTTTTACACTTTGCAGTGAGATGAAAGGCATCCAAGCAACCGGCTGAGCTGGCAATTTGTACCATGGTGTTGGTACACGTCTCTTAACCTCAAATCAGCTTGCAGCCTTCTCTCAAGTGGAGACAGCTATTTGCTCACTTTAGGGGTACTCAGATGGATTAAATGCACATCCCAGGTGTCAGAACCTTTCTAGATCTGCATCCTGACTTTCCTACGGTTCTCCAAAATCCACATATTTTGGGGAAACTTGGAAATTTGGAAATTGGCAAATTTTCTAACTTTCATGTCAATCCAGGCATGAACTCTGAAGCCGTGACTCCTTGGAGTGAGTGCATCACCCATCTTACACAGACAAACATTTCCAAAAGGTTTGTTACAAGATGATGCTATTCGACCTTTTTTCACCTGACTGGATTAAGAAATTACTCCAATTGTTGACCAAATTTGAGATTAATTGGTCCAGCTACTTCTTAAGTGCAAAGTCTTTACAGATAAGACACCTTCCCAGACATGCCTGCTCTCCAAGGGGTTGGACGTATCTTGAAGAACAGAGGGATATATTTGGGAAGTTTGACAAATGAGGAGCACCCATACATATTCTTAGCACATGGTGGGTTCCTGATGTACCTTCAAGGTCTGGCTGGCCAAGTGTGGCCCCTGTGGCTATGTCGGTCCTATGCCCAGAGTGCTCTCACTCTAAGCTCCACTGAACCGCTGCAGTGGTGGAAAGTGGACATTGCATAAATGGGGGCTTTCACATTTTGGAAAAATTTGGTACTTATTTCTTGCACTTCTCCTCAAGGAAAAGCTTGCTGCATTTTCCGCAGTGAGAAACAGCCCTTTTCCGGTTTTGTTCAAACCTAAGGCTCTCAAGGGGTCTCCAGCTCACCCCTAGTCCCTCTGCCTGGGTTTCTCTCTGCGTGCCCAGCCTGCAGCAAAACCAACCTTTTCTCCAGCCACAGCAGGTAGGGTGGACAGTCACATTTCAGTGTCGTAAAGGCCTGACCAAATCGGTGCTGCGGAAACTTCTGGAGTTCTGCTTCGGACATTGGTCGAAATCCCAGGACGACATCCGACCAGAAAGGTAATTCTTCCTTGGGAGTGTTTTTAAAGACCTGCCACCTAAAATGACACAGAGAAAAAGCTGCAAAACTTAGTCACTATTGCTCTGCCATGTTATATGTCATGGCAATCTTAACACAAACCCAGAACTCAGGAACCTGTTCCCGCTCACCAGGGTTACCAGCTCTTCAAGGTTAACAGCAACAGGGTAACATTGCTGCCTGCTACTGCAATACCCACCGTGGCAAACAGGCAGAGGGGCTGCCACAGCCGAGCTTGCAGTGACACACTGGGGTAACTAAACTGGAGAGAGTTCTTCCAGCTATACTGTATGAACTTCCAGCTGCAGAAGTACAAAATCCCCTCACACAGTGCCCCCACCACAGCTGCAGCTACCCTGGATGGACCTTCATGTAGGGCCACTTGCACACCTGGTCACATTTTTTTGGGTACCCATAAAGCTACAGAGTGCCCAGCCTCAACACTTCCAAGAGGTGAATTTCTGTGTAGATAACGGGCAGCATAAAACACCCCCAATGCAGGCACACCCAAATTGCATCCCTATACCTAGTTGCTGAAGTTGGAGGATCCTGCAGTCCCATCCCTATGAAGACTGCTCCTGCTGCAAGAAACTGGTGGATGACAGAATGGAAAACATCAATTATTAAAAGACATTTGGTGCTGGGCAGTCTTGAGTGGTGTCTCTGTACACACCTATGCATGAATTTTGCTTGAAAATACATAGTATCTGAGCATCTGCAATGCAGTTTCTGGGGAATATGGTCATAAGAGCTACTCCATGAAGGGAATATGCCTCAACTGCAGCAAGAAAAACCTCTCTGCCTGCTCCAGCACACGGCACACGCATACCAAGCGCTGCCCTGGGGGGCTGTTCTTACCCGGAGACCAGGTGAATGCCAGCCTCTGATGCCTCAGCTGAGTTGCTGATAGCAAAAAGGTAAGTGAAGGTCTCTTTGAACCACTGCTTCTGCACATGGATCGGTGTGCCTGCATGTAAACAAAACCAAACATGCAGAGAGGGAAAATGCAAAGAGGAGACGCGTACAAGCCAGTGTCGAGGAGACAGGACAGACTGGGAACGCAGGGCATGGCACTTTTCTTCCTGAACCTCTGTGCATCACTGCACACCCGGGCACGCAGCCGCATGCAGTGCCACGGGCAACACCACACCGGGTTGCACGCACCTGGGTAGGTGTGAGGGATGAGCATCCCGGCTGCGACATCGCTCGTTGTGTTGGGGCTGAACTGGTCTGAAAGGACTGTCACAGAGCAGCTGGGGCAAGTCTCCGTGATGCACAGTGCTGTGGACAGGCCGATAACTCCCGCGCCAACCACTGCGACCTTGGGTGCTGCCATCTCTGGGGTGCAGAGGCAGAGGAGAGAGGCACCTACGTGCATTTGGAAACAACATATCCCATGTCACCAATATCCCTGCCGGACACCCTTGTCAGGCTATGAAATACCCCCACAAGATGTAACATAAACCCCCTGGGGCAGCTAATCGAAGGCTAACTGCTGCACACAGAGAACCATGACTGAGGTGAGGATTAAAAAAATCCTTATAGCCTTTGGTATGGCAACTAATTTTTGAAAAGTGTTTCAACAGCCACTACCCCATCCTCAGCACAGGAGCAAAGGGCAAGAGAGCAATCTGTACATACAGCACTGGTGTTCAGGCTGTAGCAATCTGGAGCAAAGGTTTTTATGAATAAAACCCAAGGGAGCGAGGCACCCGTCAAGTCTTCCGCTGTGCTGGGGGCAAAAGTGCCTTTGGAGCTCTGGGGAAATTGGCTTTTAGGCACCACGAGCAAAAAGGCTGTTTGAACATCAGCATCTCTAGCAATGAGGTCTGTCACTACCTGGGCAGCGGAAGCAAGTTGCACAGGAGGCAAACTGGTTACACAGAGCAAAGGGTCCAGTGCGTTGTGGCAGATGTTTTTCTTAACATGCACCTTAGTTGCCCTGCTGTGCAGGGCTCCCCCTCTGCCCCTGAGGACTGGGTTACCTGCTTAGCTCTGTCCTAGAAAATGTGAATTTTAGCTATTCAACACAATGCATAGCTTCACAGGGTACAGCCTGGCTGCTTACACTCCCGCATCCAAAACTTGTTTGGGCCACGATGCCTTGGTGGGAAAAGTGTGGGAAGAGAAGCTACCTGTGCCCTGGGGGATTTTGTGCCCCTAGTGACCTGAGGTCTCCAACCCATCCTTGGCCCCTGCACCTGCCAGCGTGACTTGGAGAGATTCGTGCGCATCTGAGGGTGCCATGCTCTCCCGGCAGCACATGGTGGACCCCAGGAGGCAGCCAGCCTTGCTGCCCCAAAAGCCCGTATATTGACCTCTCTCTGCCTTGCTTTAAAACCTGCTTTATGTCCTGGAGCAGCTCCACTCCACTCCTCAGCGTCTTCAACTGCTGACTGCAGCTCCAGGAGGTGCAGTGTCTCTATTTTCCCTTGTCCTGGCCAAGTTTTGGAGCTTGGCACCTGCCCTGGTGAGTGGCACACAGCTCCTGGTTGATAATCACCTGGGTTGCCCGTCCCAGCGAGGTGCCAGCCTGTGCGCCTGGCCACGGCCAGCTAACAGGTCTCACACCGGCAGAGGCATGAAGCACAACTGAACCATGCAACTCGGTGTGCCCTGCAAAGTCCCTGAAGCCAGGATCTAAATGGGCCTGAAAGAAACTGGACAACCTCAGAGGTGATAAATCCTTCCGTGGCTTCGAAACAGGCGAGCTGGGGTACACCTGCTGGCTCAGGCACTCGTCTGGGGGTTACTGCCAAAGGCTGAGTGGGGATGGAAGGGGAGAGTCTCCTCTGCCTGTGGCTCTTACGTTTCCCTGGAGTATCTACCAATATTCACTCTTGGAGAGGATGCTGAGTGATATGGACCTTTAGTCTCGCTCCCTTACAGTCTTGCTTTCTCCTACAGGACTCGCTCTTCCTTCACTGTAGAAATCCAGCCTCGCTAATTGCTTTCCGAGAACCTTTTCTGGAAACCGGTGCCTGCAGTTATAAGGATGGGCTGATTTCCCATCTTCCTGTGGCTTTTGGCATCTTTGATGTAAGTTTAGGCAAGACAGACTGTGTGGGATTAGGATAGGTCAGGTTCATTTACGAGATCTTTGCTCATAACTCTTCACACAGCTTCTCACTTACCCCTGAGGTTTTACTACTTAAAATTTGATGTCCCTACTATGTAGGAAGGGAGAGACGATCAGGCACTGTTGCTCATCATTGCATTCCTTCTGCATCGCAGCTGAGGGTTGTTACAACCCCGCTTCTTCCTCTCAGCGCGACACTTAAGCTTCTTCCTGTTAATTATTACATCTTTCACAAGCTGACTATAAAAGTGCCCACACAGGAGGGAAACAGGACCCAGTGTGGGGGGTAAAGATGAACCCTGAACCAGAACTGCAGGCCTGCATCACTGCCACCCACGAACTCAATCTGAAAAAATGCTGATTTGAATGAGAGCTGCACTCCTCAGCTCTACCATCGCCCCAGGCTGCCTCAGCCACCTGCACCGGGAACACCTGCGGAGGGTCAGAGTGTGAACAGCGCATGCTTCCGTACCATAGTCTCCAGAATATTTTGTACTGGTAATTGTAATTTAAAAAAAAAAAAAACACACAGAAAAAAAAAAAAAGAGTTACAAGAAATTAGGGGAGTTTTAATAACGCTGAAATTACTTTTGTTAGGAAAATTGGTTCTCAGGAAGGTCTCTCAACACATTTTTATTAACAAACCTTCTGGCAGCTGTAGAAATCGCGCGTAGCTGCCCAGCGAGCCTTGCAGCAGTCCACGAATGACCACAGTCCTGCTGGAACATATGCTCTGAGTACGTTATGCATCTGCCAGAGACACGCTCTCGGTTGCCCCTCACCGCTCTCATTTGCTGAAGCCCTTGGACTGTGATGGAGATTGAATTTCCTGACTGACCTCCCCGCCGCCGGGGAAGAAAGGGGAGCTGCGGCTCAGCAAAGGTTCAGGTTTCACAAGTCTTCCCAATTCAGATGGGATTTTCGCAGACGAGCCTGTTCGATATCAACTGATCCCAATGCTGCCAAAACCAGTGAGGGTGGAAAGGGGCTGCTGGCGGTGCTGGAGCCTGCAGGAACGGCTCACAAGGCCATGATGGGCACCCATCGAACATGCCGCTTTTCTAGCGCTTCCTGCTGCAATCCAGGAGCACGTCAAGCCTTAACATGCTAATGTGCCAAAAATTAACAGGGTGCAAAGCAGAGGCTACACTCGGCTTGTATGAACAAGCGCAGCTCGGGCTTTGCAGAGCCACCGACCCTGCTACGAGTGCAAGACTCAGCTGTGGCTCTGCCCTGGCAGCGCAGCCTGCCTCAGCTGGGAGTCCTGCACCTTGCTGGGAGGGCGCAGGAGGAGAAACTATTTTTAGCTGATGTGGCAGGCCAGCTTAGTGCCAGCGGGGGTGACACTTCTTGCCCCCTCAGACTGGCTTGTGCTGAGGGTTTTGCAAAAATCAGCATTTAAAAGGCAAATCTGTTGCAGTAACTGTTTGGGAGGGAGGCGAAGGGTGTCAGGTGCTGTTTAGCCCTCTGTCCTTTCTTAGTGTCAGAAGAATGGGACAGAAGACAGACAGAGCCACCTGGAGCTGTAATTCCCGAGCAAAGAGGACACCAGCTGCCTGACATGGGCTCCATGCCCTGCCACCCTCCTGCTCCTCCCAGGCCAGAACAAATTATTTTTAAAAATATTGAGGTATTTTGTGGTGTGACTTAATCTCCCAACTCCCACAGCTGAGGAGACAATGTCAGCCTCGTGATGCAAGGGGGTCTAAATTGCAGGTTTAATTAGATCCATTCCTTACTCTTTCTTGCCTCACATAGTTGTGTATCACTACTAACCCTCAGTCTTAACATCATCCTAGCAAGTGGCTAAAGTGATCAGCACAGCTAAGTACACTGGTCCCCAGCACACACGTGCACACACCCCCACAGGAACATGCACACCCACTGCCAGCTGTAGCCTCTTGGCCCCTGGTCCCTCCAGGCTGCCCCTTGATCCGTGACGGACCCCGGGAAACCGGCATCCCTCAGCTGGAAGAGCTGCATGAACGCTATTGCTTTGGCATCTTTGCGTTACAGGCACGGCCCCTCACCCTACCCTTTTCTTCTTATGGCCCAACGCCATGAGCGTGCTTCCCTGGCAGGCTGGCCACTCTTAGTTTGTGTGGCAACCCGGCTGACCTACCAAACTAAGCGTATTTACGCTCAAATGAAAAGCCCAGCTGAACTGTTGACCAGAAAATGGATCAACAAGTAACTAAAGAAAACCAAAACCTGTTGAATTTGAAGTCCTGTGGGGTTTTTTAAAACTAACTCTCACCATATCTAAGTGCTGAAACATTTTTTTGGATCGCCTGAAGCCTGTGGTACCAGGAGCAAAGGCTCCAGCCTTTCTGGCCTCCCAGAGGGGCTTCTCGCCCACCGGGGAGGCTGCGCCCTCCATCCCCATCCACGCCTTTCTCCCCTTTTTGCAGATCACTCTTTTGTTTGTTCACTTCCCCAGTTGACAAGCACCCTTGGTGTTGCTTCCCTTCACCTGACCCCAGAGAGGGGTTTTGCCAGGCTCTTTGCTAAAGGCAGTTACACATGCTGATGAAGCTTGATCTGTTCCTGGGGGTTTGCTGAGGAGGGAGCCTTGATTTTGGCCTTTTGACTCTGGCCCGATCCCTTTTCAGTCATTTGGGCTGCTCTGTGAGATGTACATTTGGGGCCCGCCACAGGAGGAAGGTGAGGATGCTCTCTCCACCGAACTAGGGATGCTGGGTGCACATACAGCATTAATGGCAGAATGCGGGTGTCTCTGAGCCACTGTCACAGACACCTGAGGCTACCAGGGAGGCCTCAGCAACTCTTTCAGACTGCTGTTTACATATGCATGCACAGGAAATACCTCCTAAAGGAAGGTAGGTTATACCCATGCTATAAGGTACCAACAATATTAACCTCCACCAGCAGCACCTACATGCCGAGCGATGCTCTTGCTTTTCCCCAAAACCGGAGAGGCCCGCTGTCCTGGTTTCAGCTGGGATAGAGTTAATTTTCTTCCTAGTAGCTGGCATAGTGCTGTGTTTTGGATTTAGGATGAGAATAATGTTGACAATACACTGATGTTTTAGTTGTTGCTAAGTAGTGTTTACACTAAGTCAAGGACATTTTCAGCTTCCCATGCTCTGCCAGGTGCACAAGAAGCTGGGAGGGAGCACAGCCAGGACAGCTGACCCAAAGTGGCCAAAGGGCTATTCCATACCATATGACGTCATGCTCAGTTGAGATAAACACAGTTTACTAGGACAGTGGAGGAAGACAAAATAATAATGATGATAAAAGAATATACAAAACAAGTGATGCACGATGCACAGTGCAATTGTTCACCACCTGCTGGCCCATACCCAGTCAGTCCCCAAGCAGCGATCGCTGCCCCCGGCCAACTCTCCCCAGTTTATATATGGAGCATGAGGTCATACGGTATGGAATACCCCTTTGGGTCAGTTTGGGTCAGCTGTCCTGGCTGTGCCCCCTCCCAGCTTGCCCGTTCCCCGCAGGGCGGAGATGCTGAGCCCGTTGCCTCTCTGTGCGGGGAGAAGGGGAAAGCAGGGAGAAGCTGAGGTTTAGCGCACCCCGAGCAGCGGGGATCTCAGACCCCCCGGCCAAACCCTGCGACTCACCGCTCTCGCCAGGACCAGCTGTGACAGCCACCACGCTTTTACTGTGTGTGGCCTAATCTCCTCCCTGCTTGAGTTTAAGGAGCTGGTTTGTGCACCGTGGAAAGCCCCCAGGGCAGCGCTGTGTCCCCGCTGGTTTGTGCCCCGTGGAAAGCCCCCGGGGCAGCGCTGGGTCCCCACGCAGCCCCCGCGGGCGCCTTCCCGGGCCCTCGGCAGCAAAAGGGCTCTGTCACCTAACCTGTCCCTCTTCGACTGGAAGTACGGTCGAAAATAAAAAAAAAACAAAAACAAGTGGGGGCGAGAAGGCAATACCTGGTGAGGAGGAGGCCCCCGGTCCTGCCTGGAAGAGCTGCCCTCCCGGGAAGCGCCGGGAAGCGGGGAGAGGACGGAGAGCGTTGCCGTGGGGTGTGCAGGCGCTGCCGGCAGCGCCCCCCCACCTTCCCCGAGGCCGCTCCCCCAGCGCCCGGCTCCGCGTCCCTCTGCTAATGAAGGAGTTGTTTGTGCCTGGGCAAAGGCCGCCTCCAGCGCTGGCAGCCCTCCCGGGAGAGCCCGGCAGCGGGGGGCTGGCGCGGCCGGAGCCGTGCCCTTCGCCGCCTGCCCGTAACTTTTTCCTCAAAAGAATTCCCCGGCGCGCTCGAGTGGAGCTCGTGGGGCCCCGCTGTCCCGAGCGGGATATTTTGTCTTTTTTCTTCTCGTACAAGCGATAAATTATGTTCTGAATGTTTCTGAAACTGCCTTAAGATTGCCATACCGCTTGAGCAACCGTGCTAGCCGTCAGGATGGCAGTAGCACAGCGTGTCCGAGGGCCCGGTCATTTCAGTCATTGCAGGTCAATGAAGAACGAGTCCCTGCTAAACCGCAAATGCCTGATGAGCACAGCCAGGCAGGACTGTCCAGATTAACCTTTTTCAGCAGAAAAACATGTCTGTGAAAAACAAACCTGCCTGCAGGATTTTTTCTAGGATGAAATCATATACCGGGGATTCGTGGCTCCAGGGCATTTATCATTGGCAGGACGTTTTGGCTAATATTTGACTGCTTGAGCATTCGTCCCTGAAGAGGCTCAGCAGGACAGTGTTTGGAGACTGCTCCCCTCCAGTCCTGTCGAACAACATTTGCCATGGATCTTGCAAGCAGGTGCCCTTTCTTCGTAGCCATTTAAATACAGACCAGGCAGCCATCCAAAGGGCATCTGTACATACAGCAACAGCGTGCACAACGCGCGACCAGCTGTTCTCGCCTCCCAATCTAGCCGTGTTCTTAAATGGTAAAACTAAAGCCATGATACATTACACATATGTAATCACTGACCTTTTTAGATGCACAATTTTTAGGGGGTTTTTCCTTTAACAGTGAAAGGAACAAGGAATAATTCTGCCAAAATTATAGTATAGCTTGATTTTTCTGAGTGGTTTGAAAATAGGGTATTGAATAAGACAGGGAAGGAGGCAGAGGAACAGAGAAGGTTTGCTTGTTTAGAAATGAAATTGGTGATGGGCTTGGTGTATTGATTGTAAAATGTACGCTATTTTAAGTTATTGCAGGATATCTGCAATAGCTTTGGAGAGGAGCCCTTCAGATATGGAAATCTTCAAATATAAACAGAGGTCACAGTGCCAGCTAAGATTAAAATCACCTGCTATTTCTCCTCCAGAGATTCTACTTCTCATTGCATATAACTTAGCCAAATTTGAATGCTTCAGATTGAAATTTTCTGTGTTGGATGTTTATGCAAGGCTGAATGTTTTAGGGAAGTCCCAGTGTGTCTCTTCCTGAGAATGAGACTCAGGAATGCGTGCTGATTTCGGATACTAACTCTTACAGTAATCTCAAGAAACTCTTACTCTTCCATGGGCTGAAGTACTTTGGAAGGGTGAACACACTATGCTTTGCCATATTTCAGGGTGAAGAGCTTTGTTTGTCATCTCTTTCTATGTAATCTAGATGTGTGACTTCCCACCACAAATGCTTGTTTATCCATGCAGGCATCTATAAGGGGAAGAAATTTCAACTCCTTAGTGCTGCCATTGTTTTTCTTACTTCTGCTCTTCCCTAAAATGAACAGCACAATGTAGACCCTCTTTGGTCTAATTCCCAGAGCCCTGATTAACCAAAAATCAGCCATTCTGTATTGAGGCCTTCAAGCTATGAGAAGTTTTTTGCTACAGGTGTTGGTCCTCTCTTGTGAAAGATGGGAAAAAGCACAAGGACAGACAAGAAGCTACGCAGAACAGCCCAACTGCTAAAGACCCCCTGGATGTTTGTGTATATATTATTCTGTGTATTGTGCAAAGTATATCATTTTGAACTAATAAATAATTGGCTAAATAGTATTCCAAGTGCAACATTCACCTATTTGTATTTCGAGAACTCTCCTGACAAACTCTGTGATAGTGGCCATTGTATCCTTTGACTGAGTACAAGTCATGATTTGGTCACTCAAGAAGAGAGAGCCAGGCTTCTGGCATAAAACAAACACAGCCCTGATCATAGTTGGAGCTGCTTCTGAACAATGACCAGCAGTGGCATCCCAGCATACCACCAACCCAGCTCGAGCAGTGCCTAAGAAGTGTTTCCCTTTACCTTAGCATTCTCTCTGCTGCGTGTACTCCCTTGAATAGAGCAGTAACAATAAGCAGTTCACCTCTGTGAACACAGCAGTGCTGACCTGTTTCTGATCTTATGAATGACATGGATCACTTCTCTGCCACTTCTTTAACCAGTTCAAAGATCAAGTCAAGCACCAATGTCCATGGCAAGTTACCATTTCAGCAAAGAGGTTAAGCTGCTCCTCATTTTGCTGTTTTCCCATGTTATTTACTTACTTGTGGGGGAATTCTCTCAATATGAGGAAGATCCAGCAGTACTGACACTCCTACTGAAAAGCTTTGTGAAAATATTTACTGAGAGATTGCCCATTTATCCCTGGTTCTTTTGCTGTGTTCCTGATCACCTGAGTCAAAACCGCTTCTCATTCATCTCATTGCTGACAATGAGATGTGGAGAGAATCTTCACAAGGATCACCCCTTGGTGCTGTCTGTTTATTATTCCTGTGCAAGTCAGTTCATCTCCACACAGAACATTATGAGGCAATGTTAATGACTGGATGCCTGTGAGCGCTCCATGGCTGGATCCTACTCATCTGCAAAAAACACCCGAGCAGTATCCAAGCCTGTGTGTTAGACAGGAATGCAGAGAGAGAAGAGTTGGTTTATCACTAAATGAGATATTCTCCATTACTTCCGATAATTCATAAACCTAGGATAGTAATTTCTTTGAAAGAGCTGGGTTTGTGTACAAACCTCTCTGCAATCATTTTTATATATCAGTCATATTAAAAAAAGGTTACTTCCCCATTTGAGGTATATACTTTTTAGGCTTGATTCTTCTCAGCTTGATTGAACTCAATGCTCTTGAAATCAGTGTATATCAGGGATGATTCAAATTTATTAACTTTAGCAAACAAATATTTGAACCATTCACTATGCTTACTTTCAGGGAGGAACCTAAATCACCTGTCAAGGACATATAAAGCTATTAAAACACAAATGATGAAGCCAAGTGATGGGTGTAACTTGATCAGAAAACATAAGATTAATAAAATATGCATGGAAAATTGAGTAATTTGCACTAATTTGAGATTTAAGGGAAGCAGAAAATAAATAATTCCTGAGAAGGACTTAGAAGGACTAAGAGAACAAACTACAAAGAATAGGGCTATAGATCGCTGCAATTCTCATTTTCCTTACACTGTCTGCCCACTCCAGTTCCTGCATGAGGAAGTTACAGCTGGTTTTCACATCCACTGAACACCAAGTGGTTACAAGATACATTGTTTTGTCATTCCTATAGTCAACTACTCTCTTTTTTTATCAACTCATACCCAATCTGCAATATCTTCAGCTATTTTTGTCACTACTGAATTTGTCCAAGTGACGACTGCCCCAGCCAGCTTATACAAATAAAGGCAAAAAAGAATCACAGAATCACAGAATCTTTTGGTTGGAAAAGACCTTTAAGATCATCGAGTCCAACCGTACCTGTCCACTACTAAACCATGTCCCTAAGCACCTCGTCTACCCGGCTTTTAAATACCTCCAGGGATGGGGACTCCACCACTTCCCTGGGCAGCCTGTTCCAAAATTTGACAACCCTCTCCGTGAAGAAGTTTTTCCTAATATCTAATCTAAACCTCCCCTGGCGCAACTTGAGGCCATTGCCTCTCGTCCTATCACTTGCTACTTGGGAGAAGAGACCAACACCCACCTCACTACAGCCTCCTTTCAGGTAGTTGTAGAGAGCGATAAGGTCTCCCCTCAGCCTCCTCTTCTCCAGGCTAAACAACCCCAGGTCCCTCAGCCGCTCCTCATAAGACTTGCTCTCCAGACCCTTCACCAGCTTCGTTGCCCTTCTCTGGACATGCTCCAGCACCTCAATATCCTTCTTGTACTGAGGGGCCCAAAACTGAACACAGTACTCGAGGTGCGGCCTCACCAGTGCCAAGTACAGGGGAAGGATGACTTCCCTGGTCCTACTGGTCACACTATTTCTAATACAAGCCAGGATGCCGTTGGCCTTCCTGGCTGCCTGGGCACACTGCTGGCTCATATTCAGTCGGCTGTCGATCAACACCTCCAGATCCCTCTCCGCCAAGCAGCTTTCCAGCCACTCATCCCCAAGCCTGTAGCATTGCATGGGGTTGTTGTGGCCCAAGTGCAGGACCCGGCACTTGGCCTTGTTGAACCTCATACAACTGGCCTCGGCCCATCGATCCAGCCTGTCCAGGTCCCTCTGTAGAGCCTTCCTACCCTCAAGCAGATCAACACTTCCTCCCAGCTTAGTGTCATCTGCAAACTTGCTGAGGGTACACTCGATCCCCTTGTCCAGATCATTGATAAAGATGTTGAACAAAACCGGCCCCAACACTGAGCCCTGGGAAACACCGCTCGTGACCGGCCTCCAACTGGATTTAACTCCATTCGCCACCACCCTTTGGGCCCAGCCACTCAGCCAGTTTTTAACCCAGCACAGAGTATGCCTGTCTAGGCCATGGGCAGCCAGTTTCTCCAGGAGAATGCTGGATCACATTCTTCCTGCAACTGAAATGCAAAACATGTCACATTTTTAATGCACATTTTGTCATAGTCACCACATTTTTAACGTACACTTTGTTGTAGTCACCACCCAACACATTACCCAAACCTTGGTTTACATCTGCAAGCACAAACAGGAAAAAGACATGCAGGTGATACTTGCCAGCCTAAACCATGCAGAAGGCATCCCATGGGTTTCCCTGCAGGAGGGATCTCCATGGAACACCGAAGTGCCAGCCTAGCTCCTACAAGGGGGCACGTACCAAATGGGGTGCTGGTGATTGTTAGGAGTTTGTTAATTATGTAAAGGTGTAAAGATTAAATAACATGCGTTTGACTATTCTTGCACATAACTGGAGATAATAAATACACATTAAAAAAAAGCATTAACATATATATTGTACTAAACCCACATATTCTAGGCAAACAGACTCCTTCCCATGAGTACATACTTCCCCCATGTTACCAAAATGCACACTCCACCTGGTATAGAATCTTGTACAAAATTATTAGGTTACCAGTACTTAGATGTGCTCTAACATTTCTTCATGAGAGATGTAACAACACAGATACTGCTCGACTGCATTTACTAGAATTTTTTCTGATAAAATAAACTTGTTCTTTTGTCAACTTTTTTCTTTTTTTTTTAATCTTTGAGTTTAATTTCTCCCCTATGAATCTGTTGTGGGGTTCAGACAAGCATCTTTAAGACATATGTGTACAAGGGTATAGGTTGAATCCAGAGCCTCCTTTTTGCAGCCACAAATGCCTTTCTGGCATCATGCCTCCATGGCGCAAGTGACCTTGCATTTTGTAAGCCCTTGCAAAAGGCACTCACAGGCCTTGCATGTTGCTGAGCCCAATGCTACAGAGGCTTCCTAAGTGACTGCATGGAAGGAGTTGGTAAAAATAAGCTGTGAAAGATACAGGAGAATGCCAGATTCCTCCATCCCAGAGCTGGGATGTCAGACCATCTTCTGTTTCCACAGAGCTGTTACACAAAACCCCTCAGCCTTCAGGCAGGATTCACTCCCTTGTTCAGACATTCAGGGTACCACCCAAAGCATTTGACACAGAGCGCGCATAGTTTGGATAGCTTTTTTTTCTACATAGATGTTTAAACTATAGAAACTTGCACAAAGAAATTGGAGTGAGTTATTGAAGTAGAAAATACATCTGTTTTAAAATACAGATTCAAAATATCAAACACATTTACTTACTTTTTTTTCGCAGTTATCATTAAACTAATGATAATTGCTCTCATTCCTATATTTAACCCAGAAAGTATGTCCTTAACAAACTGCAAGACTGTCTAATAAAATACGATATCAAATTTAGGACAAAAACATTTGTTATTTTGCAATAGTGACCAGCAATTAAGACAGATAAGAATTCTAATCCAGTATCTCATAAAACCATTATGGAACTCCAGAGACATTGATCAGCACAATAAATTTGCACTGAGATAGAAAAGACAAATACAAACATAAAAGAACTTAAGGATTCCGATAAGAAACTATGAAAAGGAATTCTTTTTATGAGAAACAAGAGGAAAATACACCCCACAGGAACAGAAGCATTTGTTCTCAAACTCAGTGCTCTCTTGCAAGAGGATTTAGATAATTTATGAATATTTAAGAGAAAGAAATCAACTCACCCTGTCTATGCTACGTTTATAATGTATGACTAGTGTTAAACATACTTTTGTCCGTATGGAAAAAAACAAGCAAACAAATGCTACAGACATATAGACACATGCTATTTCCTTTTTTACAGTAATACGCTTCTTCAGGTTAAAGAATAGGATAACCCAAGGCATCCTCTAAGCTATTCATGCATAAAATCACAAAAGGTGTACCTGCAGATCAATAAACTTTTTATTTCCAGGGAAAAAAAGTAACATCACTAGTTCAGGGAAATTCAGGTCTCATTTGAATCAAAGACCAAATACCAAATACTGACTTCAGTGACAGGAGGAACTGGCTTTTGAGATTAAAAGCCATCAAGCTATACTGTGTTTTAGAATCATCATGAGGTTTTAGCCTGTAAGGATTGCTCAGTATCGTTGTGCATTTAAGTTTTTGCTCTCTTTTTTTTTCTTTCTTTACCTTACATATACTGATTACAGATGACCAGGTCCTGAATCCCTCAAGTCAAAGGAACACAGAACAGGCATTGACTGTTCTTAGCAGGGTAACCCCCAAATCAGTTATTTGGTAGGTAAGGAAGAAGAAAAATTAATTTTCATTGTTCTTTAGTACCTTGTTAGAAATAGACTGTACTGTCCCCAGCACTCAAGACTAAGGAGTTTAAGACAGGACCTTGTACTAATAAAAGAGGGAGTATTGGTGTGAAAGAACCCCAAAATAATGCAATTACTTGAAGCTCTGGTATGGGGGGAAGGTGGTTGCAATGTCAGACAGTACTAGTTTAATTCCTTGTTAGGTCTACTGCATGATGTTTGCTTTTTTAGCATGGTTAAACCCCTGTTTAAGGCGGGGCATGCAGGGTTTGACAACAGATCTTGCAGATAAGGAGAATTGTTCTGCTCTGGGAAGTGGAGGGGGATCTGAAAGCAGTGGAAAAATACCAGGTCTGCTCTTCAGCAAAATAAAAAGCCACAATATGTGAGTAATCCTATCTTCAGTCATCAAAGTATGTATTCAAGTCATTCTCTGAATAATGATGGGATTACTCACGCAGATAAGGTTAAGCACGTGCTTTTGCTGAACTAATAAATCTGGACAGAAGCCATAGTATTCTATGCAGCTCTCTTCGGAGGTTTTCTCTGCAAATACTGCAACACCCACAGAACTGAAGGGAGCATAAAGATCCTGTTCTGTTTTCCATGTAATTATCACACACAAACTCCCTGAACTTAAACTTACTGATTTTTGCTTGACTTTGAAGCATGTTAGTCCTCATATAGGATATGATTTTGTCCTAATACCAGGACCAAAATGCTACTTGACACTCTAGGACAGTGCAGTGAAGGAAAAAATCTTTTATAAGGGGATAGAAACCATTATTCTGGTTTCAGAAGTCACTAATGAAACTAATATGACTGTGCAGATATAATTGAAAAAGTGTGACCATTATACTCTACAGTATATTGACTATTTATCTACAGTAATATAGATGTCTTATTTTGGGGTATATGGCAAAGAAGTAAACAAGGGAAGACTTGTTTCGATGAGATCATACCAGCTAGCATGAGAGTAGGTGCCTAAGATGAGAAGAACTCTGATTACAACCAGGGATGACAGGGTCCACACAGCCCAGGCAAGAGAGGGCTGTCTGAACCTTGACACACAGAAGCTTCAGTGCTGCCCCCCTCAAACCAAGTGTGGATGAGAGAAGAGGATACAGATCTTCAGGCAAGGAAGAAACCCCCAGGTCTGGAGGTAGACTGAAAAAGGGGAGGTGGGACAGAAAGCCATAAAAATAGCAGCCAGAATGATGCATTTCTATCTATCAGTTTTCTGTGGTCCACAGTCATCAGGCATGATCACTGCACCATCGAGTAAGTCTTGATGCACACGAGGTGTAACAACAGTGGGACATTTACAGACACTGACTAAAACTACTAGAGTAACTGGTAACTCTTCTATTGCCAACTACCATTTTTTAAATTATATTTTTCTAACTGATTTTGTGTGGTATAAGGAAAAAATGAGCTACAGGCAGCTGGTCTGTGAGAAAGATGGTGTGCAGATACCATGTCTACTAAACATTCATTAATAACTAAGTCCACCTCTGTGCAGAGAGCCTGAATAAGACCCATTTGCCACTTATTCTGCTCCGCTGAGGACTGAGAAGGCCTTGATGGAGGCATCTGGCAAAGTTGCTGGTGTAGCTCTTGAAAGTTATGAAGAATGTGATGCTACATCTGAGCTGAAATAAGTGAGAAGGGGAGCACTGAAATAATGCTCTGGAATGAATATGACTTTCAAAGGCAACAGGCATTTTAGTTTTACCTAAACTAAAAAGAACTTACTAAGACAGCAGTAGATCCAGTGAACAATTTTTTCTAAACCACTACTAAAAATACATTTGCCATTCAACAGAATGAATAGTATACAAACTATTTGCACATTTTGCAAACTTAGTATTATTTTTTCAGTCAGAAGCTGTTCCACAGAATGCTTTCCTTTGTTAGCAATGGCACCTTTTCTAGTAGAAAATTTGAATAAAAAAGAAGAGTAAATTAGTTAGACTTTCAAATTATTGATCGACTTGATGCAATGTTAAGGCTTCTCTCTTGAACTGTAACTGTTTGAGTTTACTATGTTTTGAAGACTCAAGCCTGTAACTGTCAGCTGCAACAGGACGAGAGCGGACAGGGCACTTTGTGGTGTGTTTACAAATCTAACTTCCGAAAATGTGAAGCAAAGAATTGGCATAGTTTTTACATATATGTAATCAGGTAGGTTCCAACATTTAGAGTAATCATTCTAACTGGTCACAGCAAGTCAGATAGGTTTTCTAAAGCCTGTGTAAGTTTGACAAGGGATCTAGAAATCCTATCAAATTTTCTGCTGTACCTCAGTCACATGGAAAAGGTTTTATATACTTGCTCTGTTGAAAAGGCAAGACGATACAAATTAAAAGGCACAGATATTATAGAACAATCACATTTCTTGAATAAAAATATCTTATAAATTAGATAATGATTAAAATTTGGAACAGCCATTTTGCTGTTGTTTTATTTCTCGGTGCTGACTGTTTCTTGACCAAACATCTCTATCTTTTCTAATGCTGCACCACTGTGTGCTGGAGGAGTCTTTCCCGAACAGCTTTTCTTGTTTCTTCCCATTTCTGTAGCTTCCACCAACGTATTAGTCAATGGTTTTCCCAGTGTTTCTGGAAGCATTATTGTTAATATTCCACTCAGAAGAGCCATGATTCCAACAAGCAACTAGAAGAAATAAACAGTAAAGGTAGAAATGTCTTTCAAGTTATGCAACTCTTTGGTCTTGCTTGAGAGTACATTTAAAATAAAGCACAAGGAATTGTAATGTAAAGCAAAGATCCTGTCTTAAATGTTGACTGTATAAAAGATCTGCCTTTTTTTGTTGCATAAATGAAAGATTATGCAGCAGAATTAATGAAGAGCAAGTGAAGTGTTTTGTTCCACAAGGGATCAATACAGTGCAAGCAGGAATAATTCTGTTTGAGAAAACAATACATAGCTCTTCATTCGGTATTTCTACTATCATGTATGTATTTAACAACTGATTCTAGGATTGCATACATTTATTTTT
>VYZW01000131.1:1879-16377 GCA_013401315.1 Balaeniceps rex
GAGCAAGACAACCTTGACACAGACTAACAAGAAGTCGTCACAATCCACGTATCCAGCAGTGGGCGAAGGGAAGGGGAACACGGCACACCACAGGGTAGGACAATCACAACAGCAACACACTGCATGCTCTTCACCTGTTTGTGAGTCCCTGGCCGCCTTTTAATGGTATTGGTGTTACTGTCAATCTCAAACACAAAGAGAGGCTCAAAGCCATTCTGTCAGGGACAGCAAGGAAAGAAAGAGAGGGAAGAAAGGAAGAAGTGAGGCAAAGAACAACTGTAAGAAAAGGNTCTAGGCCTAGCACTGAAGTCAGAGAAACCTCCCTGCACCAGAAACAACTGTAGACACAGGGACTGCCAAAGCAGAGCCCAACCAGAACTCTGCACGAACCAAATAAGGATATTTTAAGGGAATTTGATTATTAAACGTTTGAATACACAAATGGATGCCAACGGTCTGAGAGAAAACTCCAGGGTACAAGTTAGCATAATTCAAGTCCTGCTTACTTTACCCATACCATTATTATTTGTAACACACTGGTGCCTAAAAGCCGTAACTTAAAACGTTTCAGAGATCCCATGTGCTAACAGTAACACGATGGCCTCAGGCCATGGTTGAGACCACAAGAAGAAAACACAATGCAATGAAGGGAGCACAAGGCAGCAATGATGCAAAGGTTATGACAGGAAGAGGTCACACCAGCTGCCTGATGCTTATCAAGCATTTAATGGGCTTCACAACAGAGAAACTGAGCAGCAGTCTGAAAGGATGTTTTGGGTTTTTTTTTCCTTCCATGGTGCTCACCTTGTAAAGGACAGTATGAGAGAAGACAAGAAGATATTTGGGGAAAAGTGAGATTCATAAGCAATCGAGGCTGAAATAATTAGCCAAGTCTGAAGCCTTGATACTATCTCAACAAGTAATCTCAATTGTAATGAATGGGACTACCCTTGTGAGAAGAGCAAGCAGGATATGACTAATATAAAACCTTGAGGTATACAGCACATTTTCTCAAAGAGGCCAGTGATTACATTTCTTCAGCAACATTTTAGTTAGTCTGGCTATTACAAGTCAACACAAAGAAATCTACCACAGTGTGCAACAAAGTACTACAGCCATACTCCACTTCGTATCACAGGCATGTAGAAGAGACGTACAACTACACTGAACTATTACCATTCATAGAACGTAGGGGTAGTCATTTTGTGAGTTCAAACAGACTGTCCTGAAATTGTTTACAAACAGAAGGAAACAGAGTAACCTGTGCAATACATTTTAATTAGTGATAAAAGACAACAAGGAGAAGACCAAAAGAAACATGATGTGAGATTTAAAAAAGGAGATTCACAACTTAAAATTTAGCTTCAAGAAAATTTTTGTTAAAGCAGTAACAATACAAGAAGAGGGAAGTAGTAAAATAAAAGAAAGCTTGCTTGGTTTCTAACTACATATTAGACATTACTTTTTTAATCTTTTCCTTACATCTGAGCTGAAAACATTGTTTGGAGCAAAATAAAAGCAACCACTCAGTTTAGAGAGCTCTGATGTAACGAGGGAAATGCTCTATGTAATATTCTCCTCTTTTGCCACAACGTATTATTCCCACACCATAAAGATAGAACAATCAGTGGAAAATCTAGCAGAACTTTTTTTTTTAATTTTTAAATTTTTTTGTCAACTAATCTATCTGGAAGTTTCAATGTCCAAAAGTTTTGTAAGGTAAAGTTTACACTACTGCATGCAGTCTTTAGGCAGAGAGAGAAAAAGACAGAGAGGAAACCAGGTAAATGGAAAATGTATACTGAAAACTGCCATTAGAGAATAGAATTTTGATATGAAATGCCTCTATACTTTGGTGGAGGAAAACACCATTCTCAGAAATTAGACCTAGCTAAATTTCAAATCCATAAGTTCAGGGAAAATGTCAAATGAAATGCAACAGAATATAAAAAGGTAAAGCTAGAAAATCTAGCAGACTAGATTTGCTTTTTTTTTTTAAAGCTAACTAATGAACATTTCGTTGTTGTTGAACAAGTTTTTACCATATAAAATACATTTGTGGAAACAAAAATGCTACAAATTCATGAGCCAGCCTGGGCTTAATGTTCCAGTTACAATAATTGCCAGAAACAGCTGCCCTGGCATATGTCATCATCAGACACAGTGCGTATTTCCACTACAAAATTAGAGCTGCAGATCATACTTCAGCAGTTCAGAAAACCCAGTATTTCATATACTACTGTAGTTTAGTGCTGCTGAAAAGAGCAAGGAATCAAAACAAAAATGAATAGAGAAATGATTGCTTTCAAATCTAGTTCAATCTTTTCCTACCAGCCTGTCCACTTTTTTGACATGCAAGGATGTAACTTGGTTAAAGACACAAAGGAAACAAACAGTGATGGAAGCCAGTTTCAAAATAATTTCTGAAAATTCCAAGTCATGTAACACAAAATTCTATACATTAATTTACAACAGAAGTCATGGGATCACACAATCAAACAGAAATGGGGTCCTTAAAGGTATCTTTAAAATAAATTCCAGAGATGAATTCACTGACAACAGAATATCAACACTTAACTCAAACAACTACTATTCTCCTGTTTCTTATTATCTAAATATGAAAGCACATTTTTATAAGCTAATTGATTGTGATTTCTCTAAACAGGTACATGCATGATCACAACTAAATCTCCCTCTAATATGATGAGCTTTCTTTTTTCCCCCACACTGTGCTAGTCATGTGAAAGCAGGAAAACCAAAAAGTCTGAATAAAGAGACAGTAAATATCTTGACCAACATGTTTTGGAGAGAGATATTCTAACTGAGGGCACTGACTAAAGACAATTTAGGCAGATAATGGAAGCACATGAATTAAGAAAATAAATCCCAGGCATGCAGTCATGCAACAGCAGGCAAATCAGGTGTATTTTTCTTTTACAGATATGGATTATGGCATAATTATACTTTAATTATGCTACATTGCTAAGATGCCATAAAGGAAGAAATAGCATAAAACATGAAGTAAGTATATAAATGTTTTTATTTTTGCTAAGTGTTCAAAATAGATTATTTTTAAGACATCTTCATCAATAAACAACAAAAAGGTATGAGGAGTATTTCATGATTTGTAGCATTCAAATGTAGAGCAGTTTTTCCCTGTGCTATGATATGGTTTACCAACCTACTAAGTATTTCTAACCACCATGTACAGGATGCAAACAAGTTAAAGTAAAAGGCTGTACTCGAAGCATTAAAATTGCTTACTTGACACTGAAGAGCGCATCAATTAGGAAGCAAGCTAAACGGAGAAGGAATCCAACCAGAACAACTAGAGGTGAATTTTGGATTTCAGAAGCTGTTCTTTACTATCAGTAATTTTCTTCCGCTCTCAGCAAAAGATAAGCTTTAATTATTTTGTGGAAAAACATCACTATATTATTAACAAATGGCTGACAGTACAAGTACAAACATATTCATGCTACTAAAGTTCACAGCTAAGCCACTTTTCAAATATGCTCATGTTTTATGCTATTTAGATTAGCTCTAAAATAGTTGGTCTAATCTGAGACAATCATAACGTCATTATTTCTATGCTCTAGAATCTGCCACATAAAAAGGCCATTACGTGCAGGATCTTACCACTAACAAGGCACTATCATCAGTATGCTGAGACCTTCTGGATGGAAAGGGACACTGGGAGGTGGGAGAGATGGAGTAATGTCAGAAACACACGGTATGTGAACAGACAGAAATTTTGGAACATCTACTGCTTGTTTATAGCATTGTGAGGCTTTTTTAAAAAAATCCATAAAGTATATGTAACTCTGTAGGAATATACAGCCACATGACCCATGAATTATAGTGTATTTGTATTACTTAAGGAATCAATTATTCTGCTTTCTGTGTTGTCTCAAGCAAATACAGACAACTACATATTCACAGCTCTTACTGTGGTAGAACAAAGGACCCTTAAAAAGTACAAATTAAGAACAGAAGAACAGTAAGAAGGAAAAGGAGCAAAAACTATTTCAATTACCCCATGTTTTGGTAATTTTCTGACAAAAAAAGAGTTAGTTGGAAAATGCTGCTAAGAACTATTTATATTCATTATATTATTAAAAGTTTTGATCTGATTAACCCTGCCAAGTGATTTATCTTCCCCTGGAGGAAAGTGGGGATGGCAAGCAGTGGAAGAGCTATTACTATGCAGAAATCTGATGCAGAGAGTGAACAGATGTCATTGGCTCAGCTCTGTATATTCTAGAAGACTGAGCCTTGTATGATTTATGCTCCCTACTGACTTACTGTTTTTGATTATAAAACTACACTGGAATAAAATTTTTAAAAAATGTCTTTATTTCTTTTTCTGATAGCTGTCAAAATTCTAATGCTTAATCTTTCTGGGATAACCGGTGATCTAATGATAGGAAATTAGGAGAAAACTGATCAGTGAAGGATGACTGCAACACAATAACTTGTCTGAATACTACCGTTAGAAAGTAAACTACTGCTCGCAAGGAGCACCTTGAAATGGAATATGAAATGTATTTTCTGCACAGAACATAGAAAACATACAAGAAACAATAAAACAACACACTCGGACAGGCAATCTACATGAGCAGAAGGAAATATGCGACCAGTCCCATAAGCAAAAAAACCCAACCCAAGGCTTAATAAGAAGTGTGAAAAAACTATGCTATAGCCCAGTCCTGAAGAGTTCTCCATAATCAGGAAAATCTCTCTGACGGAGAGAGCTAAGAATTCAGGTGCTGACATCCCTAGTAATACTCTTATTGGACTCTTACCTCACTATCCAGAGGACTTTGCTTCTGAGGACTTAAGGATGCTTTCTGCTATAGAGAAAAAGGAAAAATGAAAGACCAATTTAAAAAAATGCGACAGAGAAACAAAAGCTCAGAACAAAACAGCATAATTCAGAAGTGTTTTAAAACACAGGAAGCCTTAGTTTTTAAATGAAACATGCTTTGGGGAAATTTCAAGTTTCCACTGAGCTGAAACTTCACTAGTAAAAAAACAGCCTTTATTCCATACAAAACCAAAAAACCCAAATTGTTTTTGCATATTAAAGATGCATAATAAACCCAAAATATAACCCAATGGAGGAATTTAATTGCTGAGAATAAAGGGCTCATGAATAACAAAGGCAACAGAAGAAAAACAAAACCAAAAACCTGAAAAGGCTCATCAGTGAATAAAATGCATCCTAAATATCTAAAGTCTTTAACTGAAAGACTGAGCTGAATCTTTAATAAAAGCAGCTTTTCTACAAAACATTGCCAGGGGCCTGAGATTAGTTGGTGCTAATGAAAAGCCTAGTTTCAGGCAGCTAAAAACCTTTTTCTGAACTAACTTTATACATTACATAAATGCAATAGAACATTCTTTTCCTCTCTGCAGACCACCCTAAGCCCAAAATATTAACTGTAGCATTTATTAAATTTGTGATGGCGAGATTTGGGTAGGTCACCAGAGCAGTAAACAGTAAAATAAATTTAAGACAACTCGCATATAAACAAGTTTGCATGTTAAGCAGCCGACTACTTCATAGTGACTGCAGTGAAAGAGAAAGCAAAGATGCAGTGTCCACATAGTATCTGATGTACCATAAATTTGCACCTGTGTTTTACCTGGAGGTAACTTATTTATGCATCATAAAATACCAAAATAGATCAGGCAACATTATCTTCTTGTGTGTATAATTGATTTCTTTATGTTAAATTTGTCTTCAAAATTAAATTGCCTCTATGCCTTCTCAAAAAAAGACCCTTTTTTTCTTATACCAATCCTGTCACATCTATGCAAATGAAAAATTGAGAGAATGAAGCGGACTATGTAAAAACACAATTCTTTACAACAATCATATTTTGGGTAAATCTCTTCTGTCTTCCTCTCCAATTCTAGTTTTCTTTATGTTAAGCTGCAGCACCAACACTGAATGGAATTAAATGCTATTTCTCCATTTTCTTATAAAGTGCCATGCACACCCAAGAACGCAACATACAAGTATTAATGATCTTGGCAATTAATTTTCATTAAGGGATTCAGAAAAGATAAAGTATCAAGTAGGTACTAAAAGGATGTACCTTAACAAAGTCAAGGACAGCTTCTCTCTGGATCTGTTTTGTTCTCATCCTCTCCTCCTCGTACTGAAGCGCGGCCAGCTGGGCCTCCCGACGGGTCCGCTCTATGTGCCTGCGCTGCAGCTCGGGATCTGTATTAGGCACCTGGAACAAAACAGTGCACCAGGCTGTAAAGACAGAGCTACACAGGGTAAAACAGATGGGTTATGGAGAAACAGTCCATGTCTTATGGCTAACATAAGTTTGGTTTTGCATCAAACTCATCCAAAAGAACAAAGACAGTAGAGTTCAATGTGTTACCTGATTGTGGTGACTTGATAGAGAGAGACAGTAAGGTGAATCAGCCGGGGGTCTGACAAATGGAAAAAAATAGAGAGTAAGCATACTTTTAGTCTTAAATATAAACAAATTTTCATACATGAGTTGTCAGTGACACACAAGTATCTCACCAGATCAGAAGAGTAACTGCTTAGTAAGCAAAGCTGTTAAACCAACTGCTGCGATAACAATTTAACTCATTGTGCATGACAGACTTTGTGCAGTCATTTCTATCTCTTCTCCTGAATTGTGATAAAATTTTTTCTACAGCTCAAGATGTACCAATGGGATTGTACATTCTGCCTATTACATTGAGATACCCAGTACTTTACACCCATTCTCTAAGAGCTGATTAAGTAACCAATCCAGGAACTTTTCAGATGATCCTCATTTAGAGGAGCAACTGGCTACTATGGTTATTTAGGGAAGGGGGGCAGGGGGAAATATTAATCAGTAGAAATTATATGTTTCTTTTCCCTACCTCTCTGTCCTGTCCACATAACTCCTTAGTACTTGGTGAGGCTCTCTGTCCTGCATCAAATTTAGAGTTTCAGATCTTCGTAATTCATCAGTATCCCTGCGGGTAAACACCAGGTGGAAGGGGGATTGGCCACTGAAGCATACAAACTACTGTCAGATGAATTCTTCTCTAGATTACAGCTGTTTTTGTAAGAGCAACTGCCTAGACAATTAGCTTCAGAAAACCACAAAGGTGAAATTTAGTATGACTAAAGAAATCATGTCGTGATACCACGTCAGATCACAACTACTGCAGTTCATAATCAAATAAATGTAACTTGCTTAACAATGATTTCAAAATACACAAAGAAGGAATCTCTCTCTTAAGACTAGGTTCTGGTTATTGTGGCCCTTATTCTACTCTGGAAAGAACAGAATTATTTTTAAACATTAGCATCCTCTGATATTTTCAGAACAAATCTGCTCACTTCACCAATCAAGTGATGACTTTCTAACTGCCAGTGATACAAGCCAAAGTCACAAATAACCTATCTGTCTCTTATCCATCATACCAACAATAAAGGAGAAATTTTGCAGTCAGTTCTTTGCTAGAAGGCAGCTGCTAGCACTGAAACAATTCCCTAGGTCCACGGTTTACAGCATGTTCCCTGCCACATTGCTTCCTAGAAAGAAAGTTGATGGAAACGGAGTAGCTTACTCTTGACAGCCTAGACTCTGCAACTTTCACTTCTGGGGCAACTATGGAAGAGAGAGACATTTCCAAAAAATGTCAGTCATGCTGCCTGTGTGCAGAGTTATTACCTATTCTGCACAGAGAAGCTTAAGAGATGTGGAAGACCCATATGCTACAGGTCTCCTCTGTTACTTAAATTCGCACTGATGCACATGACAAATCCATGACTGTGTTGTTTTGAATGGATAGGACCGGGTTCAACTGAGTGCCACAAAGTGTATTCAGACCAGAGTACACAAAGCTTTGTTGCATCAGGAATGCACCACAGTCTGTCCAGAGGCACAAACTGTATTTACTGAATTGCATCAACTAATGTAAGTACTCTTGAGATGAAGTCTGCATTACATCCAACTCTAAGAGTTTTAATGGCTCCAGCATGCTGGAAAAAAAAAAAAAAAAGGAGGCTGCCTGCCAAGGCATTTGCACAGCATTATTGCGGAAGCAGTTTACGGCTTGTGGTTGCCACACATGAAATATTTGACTAATACAAGCTTAAAATATAAAAAAATTACTCATTGTCATATGGCTGTTTTTCCACAATTTTGAAGGCAAGAACAATATTACCTGTTTTTAGTGCCTCATTAAGAATTTCGCTCTGCTGCAGCATAATATGAGTAAGCTACAATTAATTTAGATCGCTGATTAACTACTTCTGCATGAAGATCCCCTGCCATTCTTAAGCTAAATTTTGAAAACATTGGATACCCTACTGAACTACAATTTCCTTTATCATTAAAATCTGTCTATGTAAACAGCAGCTCTCTCCTGGCTAACTTGCCTTCTCTCGTCTTATTTCCTTCAGATATGTCATAGAATCCAGTGGTTGCAAAGTCTAACTATTTCCATGTTGACCACAAATGTTCAAATAGAAAAATAAACAAACAAACAAAATCAGTCTTTCAAACCAAGAGCACTGACTTTATTTGGGGAGAACACATCGGACTGCTGTATTATTATTATTATATTATTACTGCCTTACCTGTAGACGGTACAGGATAAAGAATGCTGATATATGCTGAAGGAGTTACCCTCCTTTATATCAGTACAGCTACTGTACCTGCACATTTACTGCACATTTCAAAATGCCTATTAAAATGTTGCCATAACTCTGGAAAAATTTACACACTATTCTTGATTTCATTTTCTCTTTCAATACCATTTTAGAATGCCATTAAAAATTAACTTCTACTGACAGTGTAAGGAATGACATACTTATGGCTAGCAGTTGTCTTTTTTTTTTTTTTTTACATTCCTAGTACAATTGAGCTGTTTTTCTGCTGAGTCCTAGCACATTCACTTTCACTCCACAGAATACTGAAATGCTTCAATGCTCTATTAAAGGTTCTATCAATTTTGATTTTAGTGCCATTAGCAAGAAGCTAGACATTTGCTTATCTTCTGTTCTTTTAACTAGACAGCCAAAAGTCTCTTCTCAAACCTACCTACCTCATTTATATTCTGTCCAACTCTGACCAATATTTTACAGATAAGCATTCCCTCCAATAAGCCAAGCAATCATTAAAGAGTATGGACATAATTCAAAGTCTACTTTGTTCAACTAAGCGACCTGCTTTCAGCATTGACTCCCATTCTATCCCTTCTTCCTCTGATTTAAGCTCATGATCGTGGCACAGAAAAGCACATTTTAAATTAAACTAAACCTGCACAGCACTACAGGTACCAAGAGTCCACCAAGAATGTGACCTCACAGCACATCAGATACTCCATAGTAACTCTCTTTATGCTTCCCCTAAACCTGCAGTACATTTATCCCTTCTGTTCTTTATGTAATATAGCTTAAGTCAACTATTTAATCAAAGCACAAATTAAATCATAAAAAAGCAGATATTAAATCAGTTTAAAAGTATACACTTTAATTTGCAGATTTCTTTAACCAACAGATTTAAAGCCAAGCCTTTTGATCACTGCCATTATTAGAATGCAAATTCCTAATCTGGAGCAGTAACTTAAAAATAAAGTGCCATGCACATTTCCAGTGAAGCAACAGAAAACAATGTCATTTTCTAAACACATTCAGTAAATGTGAGCTCTGCATTCATCATGAAACTTTGGATGAAATTACTGTTACCACATATTCTTACCTGTTTTGATGTAAATGTCGTCTTATATCCTCTGTTCTCTGAAACTCTCTGATGGATACAGGCTTTACTGGTGAGCCCTAAGCAAAATAACACAGAAGACTGTTAGCAACTTCTTCAGAATACTGTACATTAATGTCAAAGAATCTCTTTGTAGAACAACATTTGTAACTACTGGTATTCAAAATACCTGACAAAGAACCACAAAACACAACTCAGGGATGTTGATTTCCAACTAGGCAAGCTCACTTTTATTTTTTCCTGTGATTTAAAGAAACTTTAGTTTCAAGATTAAATATACCTACTGATAAATTTAAGAGTTTAAAAACCTCCACTACTAAGAATCACGCAGAGAAGTAAATGTAGGTAAAAAATAATTAACGTCACATAGAAGAAACGTAGAGTTAAGCTCCAAAGAATGTATATACAAACGTAGAGCAATGCAGTCTGTACTCTCAGAAATACAGGATACCAATAGCTGATGCTCTCTTATGATGCCCCAAAGACAGGTCACAGAGGGACCAAGAAAGCAAAACGTGGGATGAATGAGAACACCTCAGGCTTAATTTGAACTATGAAATAATTTATCCCATTGGGAACAGAGACATATTGCCCTTGGTGTTATTTTAAACCTTTACTGATACCCATTAATGTAGGAAGATGGAAACTTTTCAAGATTAACTTGCCAATTTTCACTCATGCCTGTACGTATGTTGCTAGATTCCATACGGTTAGCCTTCCTAAGCAGTAGAGTATTTTGGATTACCTTTTTAGAGAAACTATTGCTTCAGTTAAAAGCAAACAGTTTAATTTTTACAGCTAGATCCCTATGAACAGCTTTTCTGATGTTGATCAATGCCTTTTCACTATTTACAGCAAAGAGTCCTTGGGTTGTATTGCCAATAGTTGCCTTTTCTGAGTTTTGCTCTTGTGTATGCTTCAAGTGGCACCAGCTTTTGTGATTTGATATTGAATTTATGAGATTTGCAAAATGAATGCACCTCTCATATCTGTGTCACTGATTTTAAACACAGTAAACAGCAACATAAAGTGGACAAAATAGGGACCAGGCTCCTACATGAATACTAAAGATCCACCTTTTTTTTTTCTTTCTTCAAAGAGCAAATATCTTTCTGCTTCAAAACACACAAAACTTTGAAAGGACACATTTGAATTGCAGCACAATAGGTACCGTTTAAGCATATCAACCACAAAGATTTTCTCAGACAGGTTATTCATGTAGTATGTACAGTGAGCCACTGAACTGTGTAGCTGTGTACATAGGTATTAATTAAGACTGATAGACTGATAGAACACAGAAGGAAACATTATGTGGCTGAAAATCTGTTTCTATAGGTTCAATTTTTGAGGACACTTTACAAAAGTGTACCGTCCAAATGACTTAAGAGGAAACAGTTTTCTCCATGTGTTCACAGCAGTGGCTGCTACAACTGGAACAAAGGCATCTTCCAGTTTTGGCAATTCATACAATTTCAAAGCAACTCCAGTTGCACACTAATCCTTGTGCAGCTAGAAAGCAATGAAATGACACAAGCTAAAGAAAAGTGACAGTAACTTTACTGGAATCATTGCCCTTGTCTGGTCAATGTCCTGCCAGGACATCATTTGGATACAGTAAGCAATCAAATAAAGCAGCTATTATTAGCATAGTATATTGTGAATGCTGTCAAAAAGTACGTGAAAACAAACTTCATCCACGTGTTGTGGGGAAATGGGTGCACACATCCTGACTCTCAGGACTTACATTGCAGTTACTGAGACTTCTAAAATGCAGCATTCCAGTGCAAGTATTACATACCAGCTCAAACAGAAAGATACTCGAGAACAAAAATGAAAAAGATACTGTTTAGACTTGTTGGGAAAAAAGAACAGAGAGGCTAGTTTGCCCCCCCGCTATTTTTTTTTCCCCTTCCTTTTTTCTGTGAGGGGAGAAAACAGGGCAATGTCCAGAGCTACTCACGTCTGTTCCTAGACATTTGTAAAAAGCTGTCTGGAGAAGTTTCTAGCCTGTCCAGCAATAATTTTACTTATTGTTCATTTAACTGTATACTTTTACTGACTGAGAACAGTCTCCTGTCAGATTTATCTGAAACTACAGATGATAGTTTTTTTTTCAGAAAGGTGACTATACACATATCCAAGTCTATACCTGTGGATTCAAGCCTTGCTCAACAATAAGAGAGAAAGAAATCGTTTGCTGCAAACAGTAGGCTTTCTGAAAAGTCTGAATATTTAAGTTAGTCTAAACTTAAAACAGATGCTCAAGATGGTGAGTTTCCTGGCAAATAGCATATAATCAGCATGAACAGCCGAATTAATGGAGTTGCAAAATTCCTGTACTAAATCTCTACACTGATAACAATCAACATTTTTCCCTTGAGAAAGCTGGTATATATTCGGTACCACCAAGTAAAGGTTAACAATTTTCTAGATATCACCAATTACCAGCTGGAAGCATCAACTTCACTGTTTTCTGAAGAGAGCACTCCTTTGGAAAAACCATTTACTTCACATATGCCTAAAGCACAAGCTTGCAAGAACCCACATGACAGAGAAACAGTGTGGCTGCCTTAGACTTATTCCACATATCCCAAAGGGCACTTTGGGAGCAGCTTAACACTCC
The DNA here is from genome assembly GCA_013401315.1 of Balaeniceps rex. Classification (NCBI taxonomy): domain Eukaryota; kingdom Metazoa; phylum Chordata; class Aves; order Pelecaniformes; family Balaenicipitidae; genus Balaeniceps; species Balaeniceps rex. The sequence continues at coordinate 14,255 of VYZW01000131.1, forward strand.
AGCTCTGACCCTCCACAAAGCACAACACTGTGCTCTTCCCCCAGATCAGATTTATATTTTTTTTTTTTTTTTTTACCAAAGAAAACCTCTGAGGACCAGCAGCATTAATACCATCACAAAGGCTTTCCTGGGGCACATGAATTTATCTAATTTAAATAAAAGCACCACCTCATTAGAGATTCGCCGCTGGTTAATATATGCCATGAATTGTGAGCTGAGGCTGTCTGAGTCCATGCACTTGGGTTGCCTCACCTCTTCCTCCTCCTCTTCTGTGGCACAGCTATCAATATAGTCGATCTGATCGAGATCATGTTCCACTTGACATACATACACAAAGAAAACACCCATAATTAGATAACCAACAGGAGAGGAAAAAAACAACACAAAAGCAGTGTCAGGAACTAAGGCCCTACTGTTTTTCTTCTGTCTGGGAAAGCTCAGCCTGAAAGCTCTTGAATTTTGCCTGGCTCACTAACATTTGTTAAACATCAGATTTTGAAATAATGATAAAAGTAATGGTTTTTAAAAAGCGATGAGAAACAGGTACCAAGCACATAGTTTTAAATTGCTGGCCACAGATACTTTTGTGGTGACTGAAAAAGTAAAGTAAATACTGTGATTTTTTTCAATACTGAAAACTATCTATCAAAATCTATCAACTAACACCAAGACTGTACATTTGTGTACATTTTGCATCACTTCTCTTGGTCCTAATTCATCTCTGTCAGAAAAATTAGAATGGATATGACAGATACTTTTGTTATTTTTACTACTACAACAACAAAACAGGGCAGCATGTCCAAGTTATCTGGATGCAAATGCAATAAATACAAAAAGTGTATGTGGAAATAACAAAGGACAGTACAGAAAGCAACAAACCCCCTCTAAAACAATATAAAAGCATCTGCAGTTTTATTTAAAAAAGAGGAATGAAAAAAGAAATTAGGAACCACTGAAATGAGAGCAAGAAACAACACAGTTCAGCTAGTATTGATTTTCCCTTGTGTGGGTGATATTATGTAGGACAATTTTTTCACTTGTCACTGCTTTTACACATTCTGCCCAGGATTCTGAGAGTCATGACATTGAGCAAACTACCCTGAATGCCAGCAATACTTAGTATACCTCAGCGGGGAGAGGAACCCTGACTGTTCTCTTGCTTTGAAGCCATGCATTTCCACAGTCACCAATAACACAAAAAGATCACAGAGCTGCCCAGTTCTTCTATCTTCACCTAGCTGCACAATNCCGCCCCCTTCCTGCTTGTCTAAAACAGACTTCTCTTTGCCTCACCACACAATCTAGCAACTGTTACTGCCAAAGCCACCTCCTCTGCTACTACAACCATCCAAAACAGCATTCCTATACACTTTGGCTTCATTAGATCTCCATCTCGGTTTCAAATCTTAAAAAAGGCCCAACAAACCAAACCAAAACAAAACCCCCCTTCTTTCCAGCCTTGCTTATTAAACTTAAATAATAATACTACTACAGTAGAGGGTGAAAGACATTAGTATCTGTGTTAGGAACACAAAAGTGGACAGGATCTCATGGATCGCTGACAGTCACATGCTATGGCTTGCGCCCCTCTCAGATACTCCTACTCATGAACTGACCGTGCTCCATCTTAAAAGACTAGTGAGGCATTTTGAAATCCCTGGTGTACAAAACCCAAAGAACAAAATAAAGTTAGTCTTAGAGGCGGAGCTGGCAGCACTACCTGTTATTAAGGCTGCCTATAGCTACCCATAACACCATGTCTTCAATTCTTCTAACTTTGCCAGAATTTAACTGTTTGAACCAAATTTTTTGTCCCTTAATGTGTAAAAGAGTGTGGGTCAACCAAAAAGTTTCAGATATTTCTAGAAGGTGGCAAAGAAANATCAGTAGTGAAAAAAAATGGAGAAGAGGGAATGACTGAAAAAAACAAACCTGGAAGAATGCTAAAATTGGGACATATAAACAAGAAGAGGACTGAACTGTGAGCCAGTGGTAGCAGCAGATTACTGGAAGTTNGGGCATGGAAGACTAAAACTAGCTGTTAAGAGTGAGACTCAGATAGGGAACATGAACTGGAGCCATTAAGGGAAATGGAAAACAAGGAGCAGCTGAGAAAGAAGAAA